>JACXSJ010000777.1:47213-75713 GCA_014851325.1 Pentalonia nigronervosa | reverse complement strand
AAAAATGTGCAAAAAAAATTTCCTTATTGTGTGCTAAAAAACTAAATATCTTAAAAAATTACAAAATATATTATGTGAAAAAAAAATACAATTTAAATATCAGTATACTTCTGCTTACAAATGTGTACAAACTATTATACTTATAGTTTAGTTAAACAAACGCAAAATTAATAACAGAAAATGTAATATTAATTTTGGAACAAGTACCAATATGAAGTTAGAAAATGTGATTTTAAGTTTTCAAATTTGAATTTTTGCGATTGTCACATAGCATAGATCTATATTTTGAATAACTTCTTGAAATTAAACATTTTATGAATCAGCGCAAAATAACGCATTAACTATTTATAAAAAATGCAACTTTTATGCACTTTTATGCACATTTAATAAAAATATTCAATTTATTGTCATTTTTACTCAAATATGCAAAGATGTGCAAATAAAATAATTAACCATAGAATCTACGTACATTACAAAACGTCAACATTTCGAATCAAAATATGTCTGGACGAATCGTAGAAATGTTTGCATTAAAATCCGGCCCTTAATCATAATATATGTATAAACTAGACAATAACAATAACACGCGACGTCTTGATGATCATCTAAATTCAGGTCCAAAACAGGTAAATACCTATATAGTACATGCTGGTATTGCCTATAGATTCAAAAACGTCGACGGGGGAATAAATCGGACGAGTAAAAAACGCGGTTTAGGTCCTACGATAATATTATTACATTTGTTGATAAATTATAAAGACGTAACGATGACGTTGTGCCGGTGTGGTCCACTCGAAACATAATACCCGACCGCCGATGGTGACGACGATGATAACAAACGGTTAGGTTACTACGTATTCACACATCGCGGACAGCCGATATAGTGTACACATAACATTAGTCATTAAACATCATCACACATCTGGAATCCAGACGGCAGAATAACAACTCTGGTATTTCGGTTTACAGTTACACCACGCACAGCGTTATAATATTATTATTAATTATAATAATAATAATAATACACGTGTCACGACTATTTTAGGCTCGTCGACGGTGTAGTTGTTTGTTGTGTTTTAATTTTCAACACTTCGTGGACCGTTGTTGTGGGCGTTATAATAATTATTATCGCTGTCGGATTTACAATCTCAGTACGCATAAATGGCGTGTGCACGACTGCACGATTACGATACGCAGTGCTCTGCGCGGTCTGTTATTATTTTAGGCGGAATAGTCGAATTGCACTTTTCACCTAAATTAAATGGTCGAACTGCACTTGGCTTCAAAAATAGGTACTGCTCGAACTACACTCGGTAAAAACACTTGTCAAACTGCACTCTGGTTCGAAAATGTTCAAAAAATTAAGTTAATTTTAACGTTTGTAAAATACTAACTTTCCTTCCAGCTTAAAATGATGTCTTTGACATACCTACTAATTATTATTTTTTATACTTTTTAATTTTATATAATTATGTGAATCATAAATTATTTAATGCGATTAAAATCACTGTCAGTCCTTAGCCTGTAAGTGGGAAAGGAAATGAGTGTTTTCAAAATGATTAACCTCTTCGTGCATGACATTTTTTTTTTGAAACAGCTTTTTGAATCCGAGTGCAGTTCTAACATTACCTATTTTTAACCCGAGTGCAGTTTGACTAAGAAGAGTGAAATTCTACATTGCCCGTTTTAGGGACCATGCCGGACTTAGAATTTTAATAAAAGGCCGAACCGCCGGTTACATTATTTTTAGACCAGACTTGACACTGGTATAAAATTTAATTAAATTTAATAAAATGGACAAGGACCGAACTTCCGGTTTGATTTGAAAAAAATTTGGATAGGACCATCATTATGGTCATTTAATATGATAAAATTATATAAATATAAATATTTATAACACGATTGCCTGTAGTTGGTGTTTTTCGTTTAATTTTAAGCGTATTGTCAAAACAATAGTTTTAATAGATCATAAGGTTCTTGACCTTGTAGCCGACCAAATTGAATCAAAATATTACATTTGAACCGAGACTGAATTGAATTACTCCCAAATATTATTTAATCTGACTACACCGACGATTCGGCTGCTTTTAAATACTAGGACCGGACCAGACCGGATCATGATGTGTGCAACCGATATGTAATATAAATCCAAATTTATAAGTTTAAGCAAGACGTTTATAGGCCTGTGAAGTTAATGCATTTTTTTAATTCAGTCAGTTGTTTCTTTTTTTTCATTTATGTGAAAAATTAAATAATGGAATTTTTGAACTCGTCAATTATTATTAAGTTAACAAATAATACAAATTCAACTTAACATCAATTAATAAGTTGAAACAATTAAAAAATAAAATAAAAAATGGTTGTGCATTATGTATGCGACTAATGCGTAATATAAATCCAAATTTATGTTTAATTAAGTTGTAATAATGCTAGGCAAGTTCATGCAATTTTTAATCCAGTCGATAGTCAATTAAAAAAAAAAAGAAAAATGGACGTCAAACTCAAACAACTATTATGTCTAATAAAATTTAAGTTACGGATATATAAAATATTTATTGTGTCCATATAATAATAAATAAATAACGATGACAAAATAAAAGTTTTTAGGTAACCGATCGTGTCTACCGACTGACGGCTGGAAAGTATTAAGTAGGTAGTATAAATAAATACCATACCAAAAATATCAATGTAGCAGTGTAACGAGAGTGGAATAAAAAAAAAAATGTATAAATATAAAATATACGAAAAGAGTATCTTTATGATTATAATATTATAATGTACAAAATTAAAACGGTCATAATTCGTGAGCTCATTTTAATGTCTTCTTTCTACGGGTGATAATTCTATATTATTATTTATTACCTAGTAATCATTATGATAATTTAGTTTTAATATTGTATAAACATAAGATGGAAATTATTTGTAAATTATATTTACTTAAATATTTTCTATATTCTACAAACTTGTAATAATTATAAACAGTATAAACAGCAATAAGCCCAAAAGTCTATTTTTTTTTCGATAACCTAAAAAAAGTGGAAAATTGATTTGCACTGTTGTAACATTAGTGGAATAGAGGCACAAAACTAAATATTATTACCTGGTACAATATTGCTTATAATAATTATGTTAAAATGCATAAAGAACACCGAGCAGAAGTTTACTTAAAACTTCAAATCAAATGTACAAAAAACTATGAATTTCAGCTGTAAAAACATCTCCAATACTAAAACATGTTCCTACATAGAAAAAAGTCTAAATCGGACTACTTGAAAACAGGGCTTCAAATTTCGAACTCAATTTCAAAATACTCATGATAATATTATTGAAAACGCTCAATTATTAGTAATTACGATTTTAATAAAGTTAACTTAATATTTATTTTAGTAAAATTTATTTGCGCATAGGGATGTTTATTTTTGAGCTTTTGGGTTGTGTTTTGAACTCATAAGCTACAGCCATAGGTATATGGTGAAACATTATATCATTTTAAATATTAGGTCCTAAATTAATGTCAATAGCAGGTTGGACGTAAGTACCTACTTACTAGACACTGTGTCGTACAACATACAATCAACCGGCGTCAGTAATAAAGTATAGGTACGTGAGATTTTGTAATTTGATTTCCACTTAATGTGCCTAATTTAAAATTCAACGAAAACCAACCTCTTCTAAAAAATACTACTGTCGAACTGTGTATAATCATAAACATCAATATTATTTCACGATGGCCATATTATTATATGAAAATTATTATGGCGAAAAGGCAGTTTCTATTTCTATCACTCACTGTCGAATGGAAACTATTAAGATGCATGGTGAAAATCGAATTTAATATTATACTGTTGAAAATTGTACAGTACGAAAACATATTTTTCGTATAAAATATTACACGAGACGCCATTCAGGCGTTATAAGTGTTTAATCCATTTTGCGTACAAATTAAAAAATACAGATAGCTCATATACCGTATCATCCTTAAAAACTCTGCGGAAAATCAATATATTTAAATGTTATTTATTTACAGTTTAAGTATGGATGTTTTAACTGAATGGCATAGGATTCAAATTTTTTTTAAATTTTTTTTTATGCAAGAGAGTTTTTAAATCTAAAATTAGCAAAATAGCTATATTTTAATCATATTTCTTAAACCCGTTCAAAAAAAAAAAAAAAAAAATAAATTTGAGTAAAAGTCAACCCAAATTAAAGTAAATTAAGTTTTTGATTTTCCAAGAATTATAATTAGCAAAACACGAATCACATGCGTTTAATTAATTTCGATTGGAACGCAGATTTTTTTTATGAAAATCTGTAAATAACTAATTATCAGCGAAGCTTGTAATAATGAAGATAAGCAATTTCAGTTTTTTATAACCGTTATTTTTGAAACTCATAATAATTATATTTAGTTGTTTTATATTTTAGTCTGACCTCTGACAAATGTATAGTAGATGCATACCTATAATTAATGTTTTGATTAGAATAACAATACAAATAGCTATGTCTTATCGTTTACTGCACAAAAATACTGGTTACCTATTTTTATGTATTTTGATTATCATGAAGTGAAATTACTAAAATTACGAATTGGGACGAAAGTTGTTGCTTAAAATCTTGTTAAAAAATTATTCACTTTTTTCTGTCTTTAACTTGGTCGATTTTTACTAAATTTTAATATTTTATTTTGAACTGTTTAGAAAAAATATGATCAAAAATAAAACTATCTTAAAAATTTAAGAAACTTAATTGCATAAAATAAATTTTTAAAAAAAAAATGAATATTATGCTATTTAATTAGGATATATAAATACTTAAAACTGTAAAAAAAAACGCATTTAAATAATATATTGATTTGCATTGGAGATAATAAATGTGATACGGTACTTTTGGGACACACTGTAATATTAAACTTATAAGAGATGATGATATAACGACATTAACTACATTTAGTGACAAATTTCGCCATCTACACAAGTATAGAATTTCGAGATGATTTGTAATTTTTTTTTTTTTGCCAATTAACGGTATTATTGTTGTATGTTATTAGAAGGGCTGGGAATGTATTGCCCTAAAAACCTATCAATAATGCCCAAATAAAAATGTTTTTATATTCTAAAGATTTAAAATAATGTACCTATAAAATTAACTTAAATTTTTAATTTTAAACCGAAAAATACTTTTTTAATTAAATGTAATAAAAAGTTTCGCAGGACTGAACAATTTCTAATCTTTTACATGAACTTGAAATCTGAAAAAAAAGATTTATTCTCATTTAATTTTTCGTCGAAAATTTATTCTTGATTTTCAAGTCGTAAACCATTCGAAAAATTACGATTTATAATATTTGATTAGGTAAAATCTTCGTTAGCACGTTACAAAGTTACTTTTTAAAACAAATATTTAGAATAAAATTAAAAGAACCCATGATTTCAGTGTTAGATGCCCTAAAAACATTTAAAATTATTTTAAAAAATAAATAAAATGACCTTAAAATAGAAAATTGTCAAAAGATGCAATAAACCATTTTCATTCTGATTTAAAACACGTGAAACGTACTTAACGTTATAAAACGAGCAATTAGTTTTGGAAAACAATGTAAAGTGCACCAAAATCCCAGGCCTAAAGTCATTATATTATTTGCGCCATTTGCTAAACGTGTGTTTCGATTTCAATTTTAAGTCGCACTTATCGTCGATAAAATTTCCACCTGCAACAAGCAAGTCAGCCTTTTCGAATTTATTTCTGCGGATACACTTTGTTGCTGTCGTCGTCTTCAATCATTAACCCTCCAACCGACGGTAAATGTCATTTTATTTCGATTCCATTTGTGGGTGTTTTATTCGTGCTGCGTGACGGTTCCGAGCAGTATATTAAATAGCACACATCACAGAGGGGTGCAAACTAACTACTCTAAAACTTAAGAAGTGGGGGGAGGGGTGGCGACGGTAGTAGTAGCAGTGGTAAAGGTAACACGGACTTCGGGGAATTTGGGATTTAGATCGTATATGCATAATAGCGAAGCAAGTAGTTACAAAAGGGAGAGAATTTTGTTTTGACTTCTTTTCAGCAAGCATACGATGGTGGACGTGTAAAAAGTAAATATTAGGGAGAAAAATTGAATGTGCACCACCACTGGCTTTGGACTGGTGCGAAATATTCGTAAAATAATCGCATACTTGTTTGAGTATTAGTGCGTTTTAGGGCGGATGAAAGGTTTTATATTTTGTTTGCAAAACGTTCGTTGTAAAGTGTCGTAAAAAACGATTGGCGGGTGGCAGTGGTAAAGGTGGGTAAAGTGACGTGGACTAAGGTATTCGGTATTTAGATCGTACATGCATTAAAACGAAGCAAATAGGAACAAAAGCGAGAGAATTTATTTTGACTTCTTTTCAGAATAGGTATATGTTTTTGAAAAAAAAAATTGATAGTGCACCACCACTGGCTTTGGGTAGGTGCAATCTATACTCAAAATAATCAAATATTTATTTAATGAGTAATATAGTGCTATTATTATGTGTCGTCCAACGGATATTATTACATTATTTTATATCAAACCGATAACAAGCGTATTAATTGTTTGCGCAAGTTCGTGGGTTTTAGAGTGGTGGATGATAGGTTTTATATTTTTGTTTGCAAAACGTTCGTTGTAAAGTGTCGTAAAGCGATAGGCGGGTGGGTACGCGCGCGTGTTTTGCCTGAAAATCATTAACGGTAATAAAATGTGAACTTTGCAGCAATATTTCTGGAGTAAAACAATTTAATATTGTATATTCGTGACCTTAACATTTTTTTACGCCGTGTTTTAGGTATATTAACGTCCCGCAGGATATTATTATAATAATAATATGGTGAAAACGAGTCGAACCGTAAGACGTCGCTTGATACATTGTTATTGGTTAAATCCAAAAATGAGTTTGGGTTTTTATCGATAACCAATAATGACATTGTTGTTATTATTTTTGTTTGTCATGACTTGTGCTCAGAACAGTTTTTCAAATGACGTTCCATCATCGTTCTATTTTAAAGAAGAATGGTGGTGCTCGCTCTGAAACTGCACAAGTGTAGTCTTACAGGTCTTACAAATATATTTAAATGCAATTTGACGAATTTTTAACCGTAGATTATTTTCAATTAAACAAAATGATTTATTACATTTTTTTATATTTGCAAGTGAAATTTTAAACGGTTTTATATTTTGGTTAAAGTGGAATTTCAATGAGCTACGATTTTAATTTTTAGTCTTTATACTAAAATCTATCTCATTAATATCAAGAATTTTATAGTCGAAAAGAAAACATCAATTGCTTGTCGATTTATATAATTTGCCATCGCTTAACGTTCTTGTAGATAACTATTATCGGTTACAGCTGACAGGTTGTCTATTAAAGATGATTCAAATTGAGTAGCTATTATATGTTCAAACTTACCGAGTGGTAAAAAATTCAAATTCAAGTGAAACAAATAATAATTTTTGGATTATTCATAAAATCAGACATCGTTTACACGGGTTTTTATTAAAAAAAAACTTTTCACCGATAATGGATTTTGTTTTAAATTAATTTTTGACACCAATTATTCAAACTAATTATTGTCAAGAGTGTAGGCCCGGATAAACAAATATCCGGATAATTAACAAAAAGTGACTAACTTAGAAAAATACCGAAATATTGACGATTGCGATTATATGGAATGACGAAATACGACTACAAGAGATTTGACGAGTTATTAAAAGGCTAAAACATTTTATTTTTTTTATTATTCAGATAATTGGACGTCCAGTTGATTGACGTCTAGGTGATTGACGTTCTACTATACTTGGAACTACCCTCGAATTTTTTATATAAAAAAAACTTATTTGAAGTACGTTGATTTTTTGTTATATTTAGTTATATTCTGGGAAACAGTAAACACAAGTTATACTGTTTAATATTAATATAATATAATTAAATATAATATAATCTCTATTTTAAACAAATTATCTGATTTTCAAAATAGTGCTTCAGCAAAAAGTTAAAAAAAAAAACTAAATACTTAAGTACAGAGTGTTTCAAAAGTCTTCATCTGATTTCATAAATTCATATTTATTTTAATAAAAGGAAAAACAAGAATGGATTGAAGAATAAAATATATTCTTAAAATAGTCAAGTCTTAATTATTTTTATTACAATGAGTATATATTCTAAATGAATTTACATTAGTCGGGAGGCTTACATCAATTCCTATACATAATTTATATTATATAATTCGTGATTGGACGAAGATATTTGTATGTAAACTAAATAAAAACTTGATTTTTTTCGAAAACCCACCTTTGTAAGTATATTCTTTTTTAAAAATAAATATTTTTACATACATTTAAAATGTTGCCATTTACTCAAAAATAATATTTTATTTCAATTATATTATGTAAGCATTTTAGCTCTAAAACTACACTAGCAGCACTACGATTTGCGTCAATATGGTAATAATTCATATACCTACCCCTAAAATGTGATAACCAACAGTGTAATATATTAATATATTATGTAATTGTCTTTTCAATTTTTTGTTAATTGCATCTAAAATGAAGTGTCATGTATTTAAAATTGTTTATGGTTTTTAGGTCTATTTTTAAAAAAAATAGATACCGCTCTGCTGTACAGTGGGCGTTAAGTGGATCACTTTTATGGATGTGTTAAATTTGTATTCAATTATCATATATAAAACAGGGGTCCCTAAGCTTTTTTTATGGGAGGCTTAATCTGAGATATGCTTTGGCATCACGGGTCAACATTTTTTAAAAAAATAGAAAGGTAATGAAATAGAAAATAAAAAGATATTTTTTGATTTTTGAGGAAATCAATATTTTTTTTTTATTTTTATTATTTATTAAATTTGTTTTATTGTTTTATACGTTTCATTTAATAAGAAGTTTGAAATTGCTTGTCTTTTAAAATTTCTTGATAGTTTGTATCAAACTTGTAGTTCCAATCAGTAGTGTTACTTATAAATGTTCATCACTTAAATTAGTTCTATACTTCGAACTGACGTATTTCAGTTTTGAAAACGTCTGTTCACATAAGTAGATGGAACTAAATATTGAAATTATTTCACGTGTATATTTTTTCATATTTAGAAAAGCCTCATCTGGAAAATTGTAGGTGTATATTTTCTTTGAAATAGTATTTGAAATGGTTATTTGATGTGAGCTCAATAACATCAAGCTGACTCTCCGTTGGTGAAATTTTTATTTTTACAGCAAATGGATTTTCGAAAATTCTAATATGGTTTTCTACATTTTCAAAATCTTTAAAATGGCTCTGAAAATGGCTTTTTATAAGTTGCTTCGTGAATAGAGTTAATTTAAATTTAAAAGCTTTGATGTGGTAATATAGATCAGAAATTAACGAGTTCGCTCCTTGAAGTTTTAAATTTAAGTCATTCAAGAACTATGTTATATTAACGCGAAAAGTTAATTTCCATAACTATGACAAATCAACTAACTCAGTTACAATTGGATTTTTATCTGTCATAAATATGTAGATTTCTGAACAAGGTAAAAAAATATTTTCAAGACGTAACCTCGACTGAGCTAACGAACTTCACAATAATAGTGAATATCAGGATACTCGCTTTCAATTTCAGTGAGAAAGTTCTTAAACTGACGGCGACTGAGAGCATTTTTTCGAATATAATTTACAATCTGCACAACATTCATAACTACAGATATTAGAGCGTTTTCCCACACAAAGCTTGCTGGTGGACAATATAGTGAATAGCTAATGGTTCTATTTCTCCAGTCTCCAATACAGCTTTACAAACATTCCCAACCAAACTCTTATGTGTTTCACACATGTTGCGCTCTCCATCAGTAGTTATGCCTTTTAAAATCAAGACTCAAAGCAAAAAAAAGTTTTTTTTACCTAAAAAAAATTTCGTTAGCAGTATACGTAGCTTGCATTGAATGGACGGCGGCCAATTCTTCTGTTATTTCAAAAGTTTCATTCGCTTCGCTAACGAATAAAAGCACCTGCGCAGAGTCTTTCAGTAGATTTATCTAAGGCAATTGAAAAACATTTAAAACTTTTAGTAGTGTTTTTTAACTGACGAACAATATCATTTCCAAGATCTGTAGTACGTCACGCAATTGTATTCGCTGACAAGCTAACAGCAATTATAAATTGATTTTATCTGGACAAATGTCTTCGTCTGTCTTCAAAATACACTCCTTAACAATTTCACCACCAGTAAAAGGTTTTCCGGTTATAGTCAGAGTACGAGATACTTAAATACTTGCTTTTACTACAGACTCATTTTGATGTGACCGTTTTGTAAAAATTGATTGTTGAACTAGTAAATTTTGTTTTAAAATTTCAAACTTATCTACTTGTAGGTCACCAGGTAGTTCATTATATGTAGATGCGTGTTTGGTTACAAAATGTCTATGAATAATATATTCTTTTAAAACAGCAATCTTTTTTTTACAAATAACGCATAATGTAAAATTCTTTTGTTCAATGAAGAGTTATTCATAATTCCACTTTTCAAAAAGAACAATAATCTACAAGAAACAATACTAAACTGATTAAAATATATTATGCGCTCGTATGATCATAGTCACGCATTTTACAACAATTTATTGTTTTCGATTAACGATCGCCGTCGTAAGCATGATAACGCATCGACAGGGTTTTTGCTATTTTTAGTTATTATGAATAACAATTAATGAAAAACTATTTATTTTATTATTTTTATTTTATTAGGAACTACTATTGATAAATAAATAATATTGTCAGAACATCAGTTAACTTAACAGATGGCCGGTTTGAAAAGCTGGACGGACCGGAATCGACCCGCGCTCTGTAGGTTGGAAACTCTTGATATAAATCATTGTATACAAAAAGAAAAAATGATTCTGAGTGACGATGGTCTATCATAACTAAGTAAATTTAAAGATATTATTACTATTAAAAATATTAATTTTACTATTAATAATACAGTAGGTTGAATTAATTTTTGCAGAAAACATTGCATTTGAAAATGTCATTGAGTGTATAAAAAATCATAATAAACTTTAAAAATTTCAAGTACAAACAAAAAATGTTTTTAAATTACAACAAAAAATCTAACACTGTCATTCTTTATTTAAATAAATTTAAACTTAAAATGTCTATATAAAATTATTCTTTTAATATATTTTTGATTTTTTAGTTACACTATAAAATACTTACGAAAAACTCTGTTTTAAATTTTCAATTCTTAGCTATAAAAAATAAATATTTTATAAATTTTTAACTTCAAAACAATTTACAAATGTTCAATGATGAATTTCGGTTAAAATAAAATATGAAATATAAATGCTTATATATAAAAATTGTGCAGATGTATTTTAATTATTTTTAATCTGCTATTTTATCAACTTGTGAGGAATCTTGTATTAAATTTTCAAAAAGTTTGACCTGATGAAATTTTTTTATCGATATTTAAAGAAAAAAAATTGAAAAAACCAAAAATTCCATAGGCTTACAATTAGTTCAAAAAACTGCCCAAATATTTTTAAATTTTTTTGGTGAATAGAAAATGATAATCTAAATATTTTGTGAAAATTTCAGTCTTCAATTATTCTTTTTTTAAATTACATCAAAATAAGAAAATCGTTTCTGGGGAAAACGGATGAATGTCCAATGTCTAATTTCAAATGCTCTTAAAAAATACTTTAATTTTACAATAAATATTTTCTATTTTAGAATGGTAGAAAAACTTATAGAGATCCTTGTGTTTAATTCTTAAATCTTAGATTTGAATAGAATAATTTTTATGAATTTTCTAATAAAAAAAAAACAAAGTAATTTTTATCGGCAATAATATTTAAAAAAAAAAACCTGAACATTTGTTATGCTTACAAATAACTCAAAAAAAGCCATATTATTTTAAAAATGTTACGGTGTATAATAAATGCTTATATAAATATTTGATGAAAATTTCATGTATATATGGTCATATTTTTTTTTTGTTACATCAAAAATAAAAATAAATTTTATCTAAAATTTGCTTTGCAAAATAATTCCCGTTTTTCCTTAATTTTTTTATATTTTTTTTTGTTTTTCACGACACGTTTAAAAACTATTGATAATTTTTTACTTTTGACTTCCCAAAGTACCAACTAGATTCACTTTCCTATCAGAAAAAATGCTGTTGAAAAAAATTGGAAGACTTTTACTGCACTAAAACGACAGTCACAAAAAAAAATAAAATAAAAAAAATACACAACATTGTAAAATTAATACATTCCGCTCAGAATCTAACAGATTGTGAATTAAAATCGATATTAAATTGTTTTGAGACAATATTATTTTCCAAAATGTTTGTAATGGACAAATTTACTCTGGATTATCTAAAAACGTAAAAAATGAATTTATTTATTTTTTTTTTTTGTGAATGCATTACGTCTATGATGATGATGCGATTGCCAGAACCCCAAAGGTACTTTTCAATATAAGGGGCCAAATGGAAAATAAATAATTAAATTATTTAGAGTCGTGAGTAGGACTTTTAAAATTATTTTTGAATTAACCACAATGTCTGTTTTATTTAATATATTGTGCATAGAATTCATATGCGTTCTTATGCACTTCGTGCACACAAGTGAAATGTGAACAAGTATTTTTAAAAGCTTTAAATTTTAAAAACTAAACTTTGATCTCCACTAATATCTATTGATCTTTTATTTTATTGCTTGTTAAAAAAAGCTATCATTTCATTTATAAATAAAGATAAAATTATTATATGTTATGCTAGGATCTTCCATTTTCCAGCAATAAATTAAAATAACCTCTATTTATGAAATAATTCAAAATTTATTTGATTTATGTATTTTATATTCATTGAATTTTTTTTCTATTTTATGTGTACAAATTGTAAAAAAAAAATTGTTAAAATTATTATTTTTTAGATAGTTATAATTATAAATAGTTTTAAACTATTTGTTAATTAAAAATAAAATTATTTTATTGTATTTAAAAGTTAATTTTTTTTTCAAGTCTGTATGGGGAGTCAGGGCTCATTAAAAATGACTGCTGGGGGCCAAATTATGAGCCAGACCGATAACTGATACTGTCTTATGTTATGTTCGTCTCGTTCTGTACAATTTCTTCTTTTCCGATGACTGAATACGATTTGATGACAACGACGACAACGACGACGGGCGTTGGCGTATTATAGTATTGTTATTTATATGATATTATTATTACCATATTATTATAGATGCGATGACCGGTTGTCGGCCACCGCCACATTGAACTCGGGAAAACAGTCACTGCTGCTGTTGAATGCGATAAAGAAAAGAGAGAAAAAAAAATCCCGACGGCCGTGCATTATAAAAAGCGCTATAATTCACGGATTTATCGCGGCAAACGATCGCGGCGACACATCCGTCGGTGTAATAATAATAATAATAATAATATTATCATCAGGATCGAGGACGAGTCGTCGTGGCGCGGTTTTCCGGTGTACGAACGTTTATATATTATATTTTATACCTTTTTTAGTTATTTTTAGTTTATTTAATCGCTCGACACGGTAATCTCCAGCCCGGCAATTCTCGCCTCTGTACTCGCGACTTATAATAACTTACTACGGCCTTATACGTACCTAACTACAATACCTGTGCGTTAGGTACCTACCTAACTCATCGCGCGATACGATCATCGCACACCACACTGCACCGGGTGTGGTTTTCCCGGTTTTATAATATTATTATTGTGCAGACGAGTGCAGTGCCTGCATATATTGTACAAGCATATTCCAAAAACTACACGACCCTCGTATCACGGTTGCATCCGAATTCCATACAAAAAAATAAATAAATAAATCCTAGTTGCATATTGTCATCTCTTACGGAAACCTGTCCGAATTGCATGCCGTGTACAAGTTTATTAACCATGTACTTAAATTGTTTTTTTTTGACTTTTCTAATTTTTCAAAAAACGGAAACGTATATAAGAAACGTTTTATGATATTATGATTATTACAACCGATTTGTTTTTAGATTGAAATATTTTTATATCTGAGTAATAGTATTCAATTTGTACATATTATATGACGTCGGAGATGACAATATAACGACATTTTAAGTATTTTTTTTTTGTACCTATTATTATTATAATAAAAAAATTATTAGTAATAATATATAAGAAGTAGTTGAAATTATAAAAAAAATAAGATAAACTTTGTGTGTATTTTATGAATAAATAAAAATTTTGAGTAATTTATTTTTCGTTTTTTGAAAAAATAGAATAGTAAAGCAAAAAGGTCGGTAAGAGGGTACTGCTTTGTTGTAAAATAGGTGTCGAGTGGGGGTCATTGTAATAAAAAAATAGATCTATTAGTTTAAATCCATTAGTTGAGGAGGAAAGAGACCAAGACTAAACTATATTATTTTATTAAACACTCTGTAAAGAATTTGTATTAAGTTTAATTTTTAAATTTTAAATTTTATGCATTACTAATGTCTTAACATAACTAATTACTGTTACTATTAGGTATGTTATTAATTGGTGTTACTATTGCGAAATGATTTTAATTTAGTCTTATTTTGTGTTTGTTCTTCATTTTTACTATGTTATAATTTCTAAAGTAAACTTCGTTATAATTGAGTTTGTACAAATTAATTATATTTTATAATTTTGATAAATTTTAACCTAAAGTTAGGTAGTAATATTAAAAAAAAAAAGTAATATTTATTTTGTAATATAAATGTATACTGTTATGTCTTATTGATTAATAAACGCCTAAGAAAGTACTTTATAAGTAAATATTTTAAAATTTTACCTCAAATCATACATAAGAATTGTGCTTAAAAGTTAATAAGTCGAATAATATGATTAAATAACTGGACACCGCGTGGGTAAAATGAAATAAGTCGATTTTGGTCATTTGTGAAGAAAAAAAAATATCTATAATAACTATTTCACGTCAAAAATAAAAATATTATTGGATAAAAATAAAACAAGACGTCATAATGATAATTCATAATGCGTGAGATATGATGAACTAGTCTTATCAATAAAATAATGAATATCCTTTTACCCGCGTGTGCCGTCCAATTATAAAATATGAAATAAGTTATGTGTAAAAAGGTATAAACCAGTATTACAATGTTTAAAAAGTATTGAGTTACTGATGTGCCACAGCGGTTTTGGTTTTAAAAATATAAAGTTATACAAAATCGAGATAACTTGCAATTTGACACTTTTTACGAATAATGATTAAAAAAATATTAAAGAAATGAAAAGGTTTATTTTGTTTCAATAATGATTTTTGACTTTTTCCCTTTTACCCGTGCGCCGTAGTTCATTTATTTCTGTCTATTTTGGCTAATAAATTATTATCTTATCTTATTTTCTGCAGAGCGGATTGGATAATCTCGGCCCATCGAGAAATATTTTTCTACTGGCCCGTAATTTGCTATAGTGGCCAAATTTTAATATTAATAAATTATAATAACATTATCACATTTGTTGACGAAATAGGAAATAAGGTATTAGATTGTTTAATGTTATATTTACATAGATTATTCGAATCATACTAACCCAACATTTTAGCAGCCCTTCGAGGTTATCTTGAATGCATGACTGACCTATCCGAGCCTGATCTTATCAGTTTTTTTTTTTTTTACAGCGTTTTCAAATAATTATTGTCAATATTATGTTAATGTGACGTATGTGTACATACGGCTTATGGTATCTCGAATCTGTGTTTGAATTATTACAAACACTTACTTTTAAGCCAGGACATAAATTGATCCAATGAATACATTTTATATTAGGGATAGTAAATAGGATTTGTTTAACGTGCCAATTTATGACATAATTCAAAAAAAAGGTACAGTCGTAACACTAATTATTTTTACTAACACAGATAATTTTTACAAAAAATAAATAAAACAATAACAGTGTTGAGACTTATTTAGATAAAAAAATTACTGATATATTATCTTATCTAGATGCATTTTATATAAATTATATTCATTTTCATGAATAATATTCATTATTTTTATTAAAATTGTCCTATCAAAACACTATCCAATTAGTACACTTAGTACACATATAGTCACATATTACCATGTCCTACTAGTAAATTTTATAAAGTTGATACTTTGAGATTTTACGACTGTTTGACTTAAAGATTATTTGTTACTATATGTATCTATTATCTATTAGTTACTTTATGTTCACTTTGGTAAAGATGTAAATTTGTTATTTAAATATTAAAATAATTTGTTTGTTCTGTGATATTATCTAGATAAATGTAAAATGTTTTTATCATTATCTGTATTTAGACAAATTTGGATAAAATTATCTGTATCTCGTCTAGATGAAATATTCGTCATCTATTCTCAACACTGAAAATTAATAATAGTAATGTAAAAAAAAATTATTGAAAAAATCAACTTTTATTGTTTATTAGAAACTTTCTTTTTCATATTGCTTGAATTTTTTTTTATGTCTAGTCAATATGCAGTAACTTGCATGGTTATACATGCTACCGAATTTTCCACGGTTAATCTAGTCGCGGTTTCTAGTCTTTAAATACGTATGATTTAGAACAGAAAGAGACTCTCGCAAGATAAGTCGAAGAGAAGGCTGTTAACAACAAAATTGCTAATTTTTTGATGGAATAAAAGTTATCTAGATTATATTATACCATACTTCTAAAATTGTGTTGTCAACACCACAATATGTTTTATGTATGACGTTCTAATTCTTCAACACCTACGTTTTCGCATAATATTAATATTCACAAATTTATTTGTCCAAATCGGATTAGATTGCAAATCAATTGACTGCATTTCTAAATATTGTCTAATTGCATCCGTTTAAGACAATTATTATAAAAATCTTGCACAGTTTTGTTGATATATAATAGATATATAATATATATGGACACATGAAAGTCTTTCGGGTGCCATCAAAAATTTCCTCCTTGCCACTTATTTTTCATCCATGTAATATATTATATCACGTATTAAACATCCAGAATCGAAACACGTTAATGTTTTGACACTATTTGTATTTTTTTTCTCTTTATTTTTCCTTGCACGAATAACAATCATTTCCGTACCAACAAAACACTTAACCGAAGATTAAAATAAGTATCCTTACTCGTATTCTTATTAACACAATATTATGTGCACAGAAGAATATACTAAATTGCCAATAATGTAAGAGACTCGCTCACGACAGTTATGAAATATTATTGTACGTCGCTGGTCGACTAGCTGCATAATATGTACAAAATTAGAATTACTAAGGTCCGGATTATTGTTAAACATTATGCACATATTTATGTACCCAAGAATTTTAAAATATGCAAGAAATATGAATTTCTTTATTGTGTGCTAAAAAAATAAACATTAAAAAAATTACAAAATATATAATTTGAAAAAAAAAACAATGCAATTTAGATATCAGTATTAAACATCTACTTACAAATGTGTACATACTATTATACCTACTGCAGTTTAGTTAAATAAATCCAAAATAAATAACGTAAAATGTAATATTAATTTTAGAACAAGTACCAACAAAAAGTTACAAAATGTGATTTTAGATTTTCAAATTGGAATTTCTGCGATTGTCACATAGTAAAGATTTATATTTTGAAAAACTTCTTGAAATAAATCATTTTGTGAATCGGCGCAAAAAATAAAAAAAAATACATTAACTCTTTATAAAAAATGTAACTTTTATGCATTTTATAGCCATTTTTTACTCAAATATGCAAAAATATGCAAAAATAAATTAACTATAGAATCTATACATTACAAAATGTCAACATTTCGAAACAAAATTTTATTAGGTGAATTTCAGAAGAATATGCATTTGTATAAAAATTCGGTCATTGGCAATTTTGTCATTTATCAGTTAACTGGCATTTTGGTGTACTATAATACAATATTTCCAGCGTTTGTGATACGTTGTTTTAAATAATGTACCGGCGTAGACGTTTGATAATTAAATAATTTCCCAATTCCAGATGAGTGACAACCTTTTCTGGACATCAATTATAATTGCAGTTATAACCTTATATATATTATTATAAGGTATACGTTTAGCTATTTTAACAATATATTAAGTTAAAATATTTTATTCTTAATATCAAATACATAAAATATTATAATTATTATTTAAAAAAAACTTTTCTTATTTTTCCACACCTCATTACAACTATGGCGTATAATACAATAATAGGTATTATCATTAAGGTTGAGGAAGTTAACTTTTTTTTTTTAACTTATTAAGTTAAGTTAATATAAGATCAGGAATTTACATCCAGTTCAAATATAATTTATATTTTTTTTTATAACTTCGTTAAGTTAAAAATTAATAGATAAAAAATTAATTAAGTTAAAATTAACTTAATTTAAATTGTAGTAACTTACGAATCGGTAGAAAAAAAAGTTACCTATAAAATGTTGATAAATTTGGAAATTATTCAAGCTCGTAGTTCTGTGCACATGTAGGAGATATAGTTGTATTTACAGTTGGTTTTTAGGCTATCTACAAAATACTTTTATGTGGGCTGTGGGTAAATATTATATTAGTCTTAGACATGTCTTTGATATTTTATATTATTTCTCAAACCGACAAAATGATAAGCTAATGGTTAATACAGCATTTAAAATTTCACTTTATTTTAATAAATCTGTATAAAATCAATTTGAAGTTAACACGTTAAATATGTTAAAAAATTAACGTATTAAGTTAAAAATTAGTTTCTAAAAAAAAATTCACGAGTTCTTTAACTCGATTAATACTAATTCAATATTTTGATTTAATTTTAATTTGTGACTCGTTAATGTCCAGCCTCGATTTTCGTTGATTATAAATAGTTTTATTATTATTATCTATGGTATTACGAATATCTGTAAAAAATAATTAATTTTAATTACAAAATTGTTAGAACGACCACTAATGCGGCTAAAAATAAACTATTTTTTCCTCTCATCCAGTTACAGAAAAAATAGCACTAGCCTCGGCTTAAAAACGAAAATAATAACTTTTATATTTATTTTGCTTTTATGTAATTATATATACCATTGGTGGACCACCGGCGTACCAATCATACCGGTCTATAATATTATTATTTTTACCGGCGGGCGGCGCGACGATTGGTCGGAAAAGCATTCCGTCAAACGCTGTAGTTTTCGGTGCCAAAACGGTAACACAATACGCTCTGCATTCATCGCCAAATACGTTCGCCGTCTATAGAATTTGTGTTTTATAGCCGTTCGTTATAACATTTTAATTGTTTTTCACGACCATACGTCAATGGTATTCTTAATGGTCGGCGATGAAAATGCGCAGTGTGGCGGTGGTGTGTTATATTATTATTATATCGACTCAAATATGTCGCATTCGCGTAATAGTAATAATATATTTTTATCTCTCGATGGACCCGCAACCCCACCCCGGCCAACCGTTGACTCAACACCACCCCTCTAACGCAAATTTGTTAATTTAAAAATGTGTGTACATCCCAAATGATAAATTTAAATGTAGTATATTGTGTGTGTGTGTGTGTGTGTGAAAGAGAAAGATAATATAATGTTTAAGATCACAATAGAAATTAATATTTCTGTGCATAATATGTTCTATGGAGTAACTACTTATAAAGTACAATCTGAGATGAAAAAATTGATTTGAAAAATAGTATTGCATAATAATTAAAGCGGTTTCTCATATTTAATTGTAACGAAATCGTAATATTAGACATTCTTGTCGAAGAAAAAACAGCAGTGTTATACTTATAGTATCTAAGTATTATTTTAATATAATTTGTGCATCGTACCATTCAGACACATGCAATTAAAACTCATAATTTATCATTCAATATCCATTGTTCAATAAAGAGAAAATAAGAAGAAACGATAATCGAAGTTGTGTACAAAACTATTCAAAAGAAAACAACGTTTCAAATAATAAGGATAATATTTCATTAAAGCTTTATCGACAATAATATACAATAATGAACATTCGATGCTACATTTTTAGTTTCAGTCGAAGAAAATTAGCTGAATGTAGTTCAACAGTTTGAACATTTTACATCTCGAAATGAATCGAAAATAGAAACACAATCAATCACACAGACTTTTTTTTTTAACGTAGCTTTATTGGCGTTTGAGTCGAGGGCGTACTGACAATAATAGAACAATATATCATTAATGCAGTTCAAGTGACAATTTTATGAGAACAGAAAACAATAGTTTCATTAATTTATTGTTAGTTTCTTAAATATACTTGATTGTACAATAATTATACAAAAATACTATTAATATATATATATATATATAATACTATATTATTATTGCTCAGATATAAACAATTATTTATCTTGATATTTATTAATCACCTTTGAAACGTATGCTGCTTAAAAAAAATGTAACCATCATGAGTTGAGGATTAATTTTCCACCCCTGTATAAAATAAATTTGAGACACATTTTGGAAGAATCATTTAATTAATAAAGACACGCAGAAAGTTAAATATTATTTATTTTTAACGTATTGACGATATAAACGTTTAATAATAGTTTTTATTACGAATAAAAATAATTGATTTGGAATCCTTATAATAAATAAAATTGTAAAATGAATACTAATATTACAAAGATACAATGTAATATATAGTGCAATTAAATATTTAATAACTCTAATCTTATTAGATTATTACTAGTGTGTTAATTATGATATAATATTATTTAAAACCACTAACTTGCATGAGGTAAATATTTGTCAATTTCGGGTTTCAAATAAAACGATTTACTGTTACTGCGACATTGATGATAAAATAATATGTGTTTTTGAAAATACTTGATGAGTGATAACTAAGATTGGAATTTTGATAAACATTGCTTTGTTTCCTCAAAACTAGTTTCATGTATTTTTGAATCATGATAAGAAGTTTTATTTTGCATTATGACAATTTTTACCTTTTTTTTTATTTTTTAAAGCATTTTAGGAATATTAAAGCTTTATTTGATATTAAATTCTTTTTTTTTTTAATTTTATTTTAAGATTTTTGCTTAAAAAATATATATTTTAACGTAAACAAACAAGGATTTCACCTAATCGAGACCTTTTGAATGGACACGTACGACTAATCAACGGACTCGATCCGTCAAGATTACGAGTGGCCATAGAAAATTAAATGAGAATAATTTTTTTTCAGTATAAAAGTCCACGCAGAAGACTTAAAACCATGCAGTACTGTAAACGTTTGTATTAAATTAAATTAAAAAAAAAAAAAAAAAAATTGATGGTTCAAAGTATTTAAAATTAAAATAATAAAGTGATTTTATAGGTGTAGTATATTAAATGTTAAGGCATAAAAGCATTTTTTGCAACAAAAGTCAACTGATAGAATGTAAAAAATAACGTCGTAGAGTAAATGAAATAAAAAAAGGTAGAATTATATAGGATTATGTATTGTAAATGAATACTATGCAAAATAATGTTAATTTTGTTAGACAGTTGATAAAATCATAAATGATAATGCTGTGATAATGAAATAGTGTATGGATGCATTTATTGTGCTAGTAGAGGGGGCTTAAATGAGACGACCATGACACGGTTTTAAATTTCATACCCCGACGACCCTAAATAAATAGGTAAGTTATTTTAACTCCACTGGTAATAATGCTTATCGATGAAGATAACAAAAATCAAAAATATTATATGATTACGTATTCTCATTACTTGTGAAAAATATTATATCTTTTGGCTTTTAACTTTTAAACGTCTATAATATTAATTGATTTTCTGATTTTCTAAATTGTTATGGCTTATCAGTACAAAAAGATTGATAACAATATATCGTTCTATTATTCGAAGTAATATCGTTTAGAGTACAGCTGATAATGTACAGCAAACTCTACTCTGCCGTATTCTATTCTAACTAATCATATTCAAACGTACTCTAATAATAGTATAATAGTAATATAAATAATAATAAAATATTAATAATTATAATATTTCATTTCACAGTCATGCGTATCAAAACGTATGGGACGTGCGATAGACGATTCTTACACGTGTGGTTCGTAGGTAAATCAAATTAATAAATCAAAATTAATACCATGCGAATGTTAAAAGTAAAATTTAAAATCTAAAAAAATAAAAATTATTTTCAGAAAACAATAAAATCGATAATATGCATTGATATAAGAATCATAAATTTATAAAATTAATTTAATATTTTAAACGTAAGATATAAGAAAAAAAATATTATCTATAATCGAAATTTAATTAAAATCGAAAAATTCAATTGTTGTTTCGAGTCCTGATTATGGTAGGTTTATTAAAAAAAAAAAGTTCAAATTCTATAAGACGATCGGCGTTGTTATATATTATTGCAGGTATGTATTATAATGCAGATTTACCAAAAAATGAAAATAGTCTTGTCTCGTTAGTTATATTACTATATGACGTTTCAGTACGAAATTTGTGAAATTTGTAGGCATCTGTAGTGCTGGTTATAGTATTTTACTAATTATATAGCTGAAAATTGTAGTAGTATTGGCAATGGTAGTAGCGGTAGTAGAAATACTGACACATATTGGACTGTTGCTGGTGCGCTCGCGAAATTAAGTTGGACCCGACGAATATTTCGGATTCCGGGCACGTTTATTTCATTATTACTCGAAAACTCGTCCGGAGACGTTACAGTTCGCCGGTCGGTTCGACAGACAGCCAAGCATACGATTGGTGCTAGTGCTCTGCATGGTACGTTATTACTTTAGGGACCGTACCGGACTTAAAATTTTAACAGAGGACCGAATTCAAACCGAACCGCCGGCTAGATTTTTTTTTTGACTGCACTAGACGCTCATAATTCAATTGAATTCAATGAATTAGACCATTACCGGTCTGCCGGTTTGATCTGAAATAAATTTGGGCCGGACTATGCTCGAACCCAATAACATTAACGAACCTATCACGATTGTGTTACCGGCGCTATTATACCATCATCACCGGTAGTCACCTAAAGTATGATATCTTAATTAACGTTCAAAATATATAACTCATTAATAAGACGTTCCACGTAGTGCTCTGCATCACAATGATCTGTCATTTTAGGGACCGGACCGGACTTAAAATTTTAACAAAGGACCGAACTCAGACAGAATCCCTGGCTAGATTTTTTTTTTTTGGATCGAACTAGACATTGGTAATTTAATTGAATTTAATAAAGTTGACCACGACTGGAAACTACCGGAATGGCGCATCGATCTGAAAATAATATGGACCAGAACTTATGGCTCCGTTTGTAGTAGTCCGGACCGAGCCATCATTATAAACATTTAGTATAATGAAATTAAATAAATATAAATATTTATAACACAATTGCATGTAGTTTGTGTTTTTCTGTTAATTGCACACATATTGCCAAAACAATGATCGTAATAAAACATAAGGATCGTGACCGGGACCGGTTCGGTCCGCACCGAACCGAATCAAAAATAATACATTCGAACCCAGACTGGACCGAATTACTCCCAAATATCATTGACTACCCCGACGAATCGACTATTTTTAAATGTTATGACTATACCAGCCGGACCATGTAGAACAATAACAACTACAACATATCTGTTGATTGCTGTACGAGTGTACGACTAATGTAAACTTATATTATTGTCATATAGGCCAGTTGTAATAAAATTGACGAGATTTCAGTGCGCCACTCACTAAACCCACCACGCACGCTCGGGGTGTCTGTTTGTAGTTATTTTTTTTTTTTTTTTTTGGGTGGGGAGGGGGGTGAGAGGTGGGGTGTTTATAAACACACACCTGTAGACGTAATTACCTCTACGTGAAGAGGTAAAAATCATAATGGGATGATGCAAAATACGCGTCTTCGACGACGTTCAATTTACGATGTGTTTTCTCGGCTTTTTTGTCAGATCCTGCAAATAATATGCAAGATGATCGTAACGAGAAACGGCCAACGTCACCGCAATAACATCACCACCTTCAGGGCTTGAAACCAGAAACATTTTTTTCGATTTCGATTTTGGTTTCGACTACCGGTTATTTTTTCTGATTTCAATTTTCATTTTGAATACCAGTTGTGATTATTTTCGTTTTCGATTTAGGTTTAGATTATGATTTTGGTTTTTAATGGTTTTTACCGATTTCAAATCCTGAATTAATTGTTATGTATTTAAGTATGAAAAACTATTTTTTAGAAGTTCAGAGCACAATATATGTTTGATACAATATAATGTACACAATATGACATATTAATTAGAAATGATTACACAATATGAAATAGTAACTTGAACCGTAGTTTAATAAAATAGAATAAACAATAATAAATATAGACACATCGCAGATACACAATGAGTTAATGAATATAACAATAAAATGTGGTAAACTATTATTCAAAAATATTTATAATTAGATAGGTATCCAGGGCATTACTGCAACAGTTATTTATAGGAGTGCAAAACTTATATTTCTTTTTTTTTTTTGAAAATTGTGAGATGCGAAAAGGTTGTTATTATAAACATTATAATTTTTTATTTTAAAAGTTATTTTACTGAGTAAGGTGGGGTCATAAATTTCATTGTTTAATAGTATATATAGGACATATAATATGATATGTGATTGATTTCTTTCTATTTTTTAAGTAGGTAACTTAAATTTAAATATTCTGAGTTATTTCCATCACTTGAGCGAGAAAGGACTACTGAAATTAATCATGAAACAAATGTAATGAATGATTTTGCTTTGAATTTCATCAATTAGATCATGAGTGAAATTACCCACAAAATACTTAAAGGGCTTATTATTATCGTACCAGGTAATTAGGCTGAAAACCACTTAGATTATGTGTAAGGGCATCGCTTAGCAATGGTTTTTTTTTTCAATTAACCCTCGATAACATTAATTATAATTTGCAGATTTGTATAGTTTTTTCGTGTACTGCAAACTTGTTCAAATAATACTAATTTTATGGGTAGACTTGACATTTTTTTTTTATCAAATCATTGTTCTACGATTCGTTCAGAAAACGTCTAGAAAACTTGTTTGAATATCGGAGGAGATCCGGATGGCAGCTGGAAATTAGAACGAAACATGTAAATAATAAACTCGTACAAGTTATTGAGCTAAGTCTGTACTGATTAGGTTTAAGCCACTAGAAAAAAAGTGCATATAATATCTTTTAAGTCTTTAAAAATAATATCCGTCGCAAAACAATGATAACATCACCATCATGAGCGAATAAGTGTAATAATAATTTATCTCCAAAATTGTGTGACACGAGTGAAAATTCAATAATAATATAGGAACTTGATAAACGAGAAAAAAAACAGTTACGATGACTATAATAAATATTAATTAATACGATATCGTAGAGTGTTATTACGTCCATTGGATATATTATATTATAAATTATATTAAGTGGCTGTCTGCCAATTTGCCGGTTTGTTGACCAATCGGTCTTATGCTGGGGTGGAGGGGGAGGTGATTTTTTTGTTCATATGAGGGGAACGTAAACAAAAATATAATATTTCAAGTGTCGTACATCATCGGCAAATGGGGCGTTTGCAGCTATTATATTTTTAATGCGTCCAGCAAACATATTAATAATAATAATAATAATAATGTGTATTATATTTTTTACAAAATATTAATTAATTATAAACACCTAAGTGCGTAATCGCTATACACGTTTCGCTGGCGCCATCCATGTCTGTCGCCGTTACTCGGCCGTATAGTGTCTACGGTCACTTTAATAATATCATATAATCAACACAAATTATGATAGAAACCAACCGATCAATAGGATAACGCACTTTGGCAATAATGACGAGCACCTTCACTTGTTTAACAGCTAATTACTGCATTGTTAACAGTTTTTATAATTTCTTTGTATCTATCTTGTGTTTTATATTATTTTTATTATCTGCTTACCCATATATCATATTGTTAAAGCATCGTCTATTTATTTAGTTGTTATTTCTACTTTATTATTATTAACAACTACTGCATGTAAAGTTGGGTATGTGTGATGCCTAATGTCAGATCTGTGAAATATTTCAGTTTTTTTTTAATAAAATTTCTTTTTTCTTTTTTAAATACGTTTTATCTTTATGAACATTTGTCATTCCATTTTTAAATTTATAATTCGCCAAAAACCTATAAGGTATTAATTAATTATATATTTTAATATTTATATAGTTAGAACGATTTAAAAAAACAATTCATAAATATTATTATATATAAATTATAATATAATATTATTTTATAAATTTATCATAGTCATAAATTCATCTATTTCGGTACTATGTATTTCAATGTCTGAACTCTGTTCTACATTTTTCAAGTTAACACTGCAGTCACTCTCACGAACATTATTGAATTCAATTGCTGATAGATTTTGTAGCTTTATATTATTATTACTAATTAATAAATAATTATCATGAACATTTGTATTAAAAAAATTTCAATGTTTCACGTTTTTGTGAAATATTTCAGACTTCAAACACTAGTAACACTAGATATATTAGACAAATATTAGACAATATTAGACGATAATTATTTAATTTCTGTGCATTATATTGGACTCATGGCTCGTCAATAAATAAATAAATATTACCAGGGCTTGTATTTGGAGAAAAAAATGTGTTTTACATTATTTTTTTTATTTTTCATAATACAGTTTAAAATCTATTATGATATAGAGCAATAAGTAAAAAATATTTAATGGCCTGAAAAAAAAACGGATTTTAAAAGCCCTCCATTTAGGGTACTTTGTCGAATTTTACGTTATTTAAAATCCAAACGTTATACAATCTTTGCTTTTAACGTTATCATTTATCGTTATCCTATAGAAGTAAAACGTTATACAAACATTTTGCGTTTAAATCCATGTTTAATGAGGGGAACGGTCGGGATACGGAATATAACGAATTTTTGGATTGATTGCTGTGATAGAAATAACTCGCGAGGAATAAATATTTCTACGAAACTAATACATTATAAATTAAAAAATGGATGTTAAAATATTTCGTTTAATGATATTTTAAGTATTACGTTTTGCGTTATGTTATGTGCTTAACGATATATTATGCATTTTGTTAATCGTTACGTTTTGTTTTTTGATGTTAAATTATTTTTGTTTACCTTTTTCCGCATTATAATATTACGCTTACAAATTTCAATCTTTTTTTTTTTCATATATTTATAAATATATATATATATATAATCATAACTTTGAAAGCCCTGCACATTATTTAATGTTTATTATATTTGCATACAGTTCTCGTAATTTGTTATTTTAAGCACATCAACTACAATGATTATAATCAGTGTTTAAAATCTGAAATAATTCACAAAAACGTGAAACATCGAATTTTTTTTTTTTTAATACCTACAAATATTGATGACAGTTATTTATTAATTATTAATAATATAAAGCTATAAGTTCAATCAGAAATTGAATATTAAGTCAATGCTCATGAAAGTGACTACAGTGTCAACTTCGAAAACGAAGAAGAACAGAGCTCAGACATGAACTTGTGACTATGACGAATTCATAAAATAATATTATAATATTATAATTAATATACTGTTTTATAAATCGTTCTAACTGTATAAATATTAAAATATATATGATTGATTAATTAGCTCTTTATAGACGTTTAGTAAATTATACATTTATAAATAGAATGTCAAATGTTCGTAAAAATATTATTTTTAAAAAACAAAAACAAATTGTATTACAAAATGCTGAAATATTTCAAAATTGTACACAAACACTTATTATGATATTATGTGTTCGACGGTCTATTCGGTTTTTGTTTTTTTTTTTTTTTAGAGGGCGCAATAAATAATTTTCAGTCCGAATACTATACTGCAGTGGGTGAACTTTAAGCAAAGGTGAATTATATTTTTTCTCTCAACGAAATCGCATGCATGAAAAGAAAAACCGACAACAAGATGTTAGCCCTTACCATAGTGTTTAGCTACATCGTTAAGTTTAGTTGAACAGTTTATATTCCCTGTACAATAGTTCGTCGTTGAATATTATTATTAATTATTACGTTGCTTATAATACTATAATAATATAAGACATAAAAAAAAAAAACCTTTCAGATTTAATTCGAGCGCTATAATACATAAACGACATAACTTCGACAGCAACCAAAGCTGCACAATTCACATGGAACACGCGAGATTGTTCACAAACGATTTATATTCATCTACACTCTAATTTATAACTTTCCCACGCCTACGAGTGCCACGTGCTGGCCACATTGGGTTTTAATATATTATTATCTAATACTTCTAGACATTATAATATTGTTATCAAATAGGTTGTTATCCGTGCGTTGGTACGGTTGTAATGTCGAAGTGATTGTATAAAGTAATATAATAATACTATGTGTATGAGAATTTTTTATCGGCGAAAACTCAATATTATATTGGCGTTGAAATAACGTTTTTGTTTT
>JACXSJ010000777.1:0-47113 GCA_014851325.1 Pentalonia nigronervosa | reverse complement strand
TTCAATATTTTTGGGAGGACGTTTTATACCTCGTTCGGAATTGTTTTTTTAGCTCGACGATTTATCATTTCCATCGAATTTAATACCATAACACACTTTAGACAGAGTCCATATAATATCCATTGCTGATACTGTGTACACGAAAATAGGACATCCATATTATGTATACTTTATTTTTACGGCAAACATATGATGGCGGAGTTTATCATAGTGACTATAAACTTTACGATAATGAAAATAATGTTATCGATCTATTGCCGTCTTCAACGAAATCTAGTCCTATTAATTTTAATATTATTTCTATTCTCGTTATTATTGCAATAATAATTACTGTATGGTAATCAAAAGTGAGCAATGACTTGTTAAAATGTTAAAGTTAAGTTATAAAGTTAATTTTATTTTAACTTTTAAATTTAACTAGTTTGTTAATTTTCTAATCGGTTTATAAACAACTAGTTTAATTGACAGTAGAAATAATTTAGATTTTCTCAGTTTATTTAAGGACAATCCGTCAAGTTTTAGATGTTTTGAAATTTTTAGTTTTTATGGTTTATGCATAAATATTTATATAACTAAAAATAAAAATAATCCAGTGCTATAAAAATTAATAATGTTAATATTTATATTATTTTATTTAAATTATAAATTACAAATTGTATTGTTTCAATATTATATGACTTTAAATTGTTATTTAATATGAAAATTAATATATATATATATATATTATTAATTGAAATATTTAATGTTAAAATATTTGATAATAATATATAGTAAAATTTGTAAATATACTGTACATTATGATAAAATTGTTTATTATAATTTAGGAAATTGGAGACAATACTGTCAGTCATCCATATACTAATTTAAAAAAAGTCGACTAACTTTTTTAAACTGAGTTAAGTTTATATTTTTTTCCATATTAACTTTTAATTTATGAAGTTAAATTTATGATTTGTTAACTGTTAAAATTTAATTTATCGATCTTGTGTATTCTTAACTTAACTTAACTTGATACATCGAGTGTTATATGTTATTATTCCATATAATTATTATTATCAGTGGTGATATGGTACCACAACCTTAATTGCGTGTAACCACATTGTCACACTTAAATATAGTACATGTCCCAATGTCTTATTTATTTCTATATATATATCTTTAACGATATTATTATTCTTTGATCAAGGGGTGATAGACGACTGGTGTACAACAAGCATCCGGTATCTCGTCTGGAATTTTGCATTAAATTTATATTATATTTTGTTTTATAGTTCGCATGCATGTCGAAAATAGTTTTGTCTCTGTCGTGAAATGTAATAACGCATTTCATGAGGGTACGTTTAAGCCGTTGTGATTATTATGCTGTAGCATAATAGTGTAATGTATTATATTAAATAATAGACGCTAGGGTCCGAACGAAAATATTGCTAAAAGATTAAACGAAATAGCATATACTTTATAATCATAATCATATTATACGAATAGTTTCATAAGCTTTCATCGTTACCTACTGAATACGTTTAGAAATCAAAAATTCAGCAAGGAATTCACGCTCGCAGAGTGGGCTTTTTTCTAACTTGTTTCATTATATGAAAACTAAAAACAAAACAAAATAATTTTTGGAGCGTAAGGAGAATCGTCTCCTTGTGATGTCCTTTGGGTAATGCTAAATGGTTCTCAAAACTATTATTAGATAACTATTAATTAGATATGAGAAGATCTGGGCATATTATAATTTTCACTCTGGCTGAGTTTAGATTTTAACCGGGAAAAAAATTGGGCCGAGTAGACCTTTTAATCTTTTTCTCGGGCCAAGTTTACAATCGTTTAAAATAATATACTCTACGGTCGATATACCTACTGAAGGTCCATACAAGATGTAACAGAATGACCTGTCGAATGAAATAACTTTTGTTCCAATCAATATTTAAAATATGTCTTTTTTATGTTAAATTTATAGACGCTTACGTTACAATTATGTGTTGTGTAACATTTTTATTTTTCATTTCTTAATACTGAAAATAAAATAAAATATTATTAAATTTGTATGGAAAAATGTATTCAAAATAGTAAATTTGTATATTATCTAATTCTTAGGACAATTTTTAAGACAAGTACTTTATTTTTACAATTTTTCAAAAATGAACATCTTTTGAGTAAACTTATTAACGCTTTTCAGAATATTACTTGTGGAATTGTTCAGACATGAGTAAATCCTTAATTATTAGTTAAATATATAATTTTCATATTTTTTTTTTCATACGTTTAACTATAGTATCAGTTTTTCATTTATTATTTGTTGAGTTTTTCTATTACATCGTGTAGCAAATGTTAGATACATGACGTATACTTATAATGAATTAAAATATGTTACGCTTCGTTTAAAAACATATAAAGCTTTTACCTAACCCCGTTTGGTGCGACGATTGTTCAAAACGTGATGACGTTAAAAACTTGACAAAATATCATATACTTTTGAATCACAACAATAAATAAACGGTTTAATAGTATATAGTTTCTCGATCACCAAGTATTTGATGTGCCACATGCTACCTGCTCCCTGTTGGTATTTTTTTTTTTATCAAAACGTGAGACGTCTATTCTCACAGTCACGTGTTTTAAAAGAAATAATAATACACGCTACAAGCTACAATCGTCGATAGCTACTCGTTATATATATATATATGAGTACTTACAACTACACGTGGGTAGGTGTTCTTCCGATTTAATACGATTTATAATGCTTCGATGGGTGTGCTGATAGCTACCCACCCGCCAATGTCTGCCCACCTGTTCGACGCGACGGCAAGTTTACTGCAACAGAGATCATCGTGTGTCACCATCGTTTTGTCAAAATAGAAAAATAATTAAAATTGCTCGAGGCTTTGATGTCTTATCCGTTGTCGTTGCATTCCGTTCGATATGATTATATTGGTGTGATATTGTTAATATGTAATGATTTTAAGTCGTTTTATTATCACGTAATGGACGACAAATAAAATAATTTAATATCATTATCGTTGTTCTGACCGTCTCCGCATTAGCGACAAGGCTTTTCCTAAATCAAACAAGATGTTTTAAATCACAGTTACGATTCTCCAATAAGTTCTGCAACGGGTGAATACAATTTTTTAAGTAAGTAACATCGATTGAAAAGAAAAGTAAAATATAAAGTTTTTAGGGAAACATTTTAAAAAATGGTAAAAGTTTTCGAAATAATGAAAGTTTGACGATAAAAGAAACATATTGTGTTGTATGTGAAGGTAAGCTTATCGTCATAATAATATAATACATTATAGTAACAAGGAAACATGTATATTTTTAAGTTCTACGAAATTTCGGTATTTCTCATTATTGTTTGAAATAAAGTTGCATATTAAGTGTAAGCATTGATTACCTGGTGATTTATAGCTCATAATAAACAAATATATAAACCATCACATTATTATTTTTTCCAGACTTAAAGTGTAACAAAGTATTTTTTTCAAAATAATCTTTGCCTACAATTGGATAAGCGGAAGCTGTGAAGGTTACAAATTGTTTATAATATTTTATAACAGTTATTTTTTTCGTAAGTGATTATAGGATTATTATTATTGATTATTAACATTACCCACCAACTTTTTTTATATTAAATTACATCTATTCTTTTTATTTTATTTTTCGTAGTATTTTCTGTATTATTTATTTAAGTAAAAAAAAATAATGTTGAAACAGTTTAAACTTAATATTCAGTAGTTATAAAAATAAACTTTTACTTATCAAAAAGTTGTATGATTTTCTGTGTAAAATAATTAATTTTTATCGACAAGCTTAATCGTTTGGCCATACAAAATAGTCAGGGATATATTATTATATCCAACTACGTACTATATATTTTATTTTATAAAACTTACTTGAGATTTTTAAATCTGAAGTCTTACAGAGAATTAAATAATGATATTATTTTAATAAAATTGTATATAATGCTGTACATGCGAAAGCTCCTAATTGGAGTCCAATATTGAAACCACAAAGTATTATACAATGCACACATTATACTTATTTAGATGATTAAGACTACAGTAATAAAATAATGTTATAATTTGATTTGATCGATTAAAATAATATTATATTTAAGTTATTAATTTCTTAAATCTAGTTTATTCAATTCTGATTAAGTGCTACATGTGTACTGTATATTGATAGAGCGGTTTTGGCAGTAAGGAAATAAAGTAACAAATATTTTATAGTGAAGGACACGCAATAATAAGCCTTACTACGACCATACCCGATATTTGAATGACAAAATGTGTATGAGTGTGAACGCATTCTTTAGAATGGTAAAAAATATATCAAAGTGCATACTGGTGTAGACGTTGTGTCTTCGGGTATTTTACGAAGAGACTGCTGAAGTGTGGTTTTTGAATAATCCTTAAAATTAAGCCTGAGAATGTATTGTCCTAAAAAACCACCAAAAATACCTTAATAAAAATTATTTTATGTTTTAATTATTTAAAATAATGCATCTATAAAATGCACTTTAATTTTTAACTTTTTAAAATAAAAAATATTTTCTAATTTAATATAATAAAAATTTTAGCAGGATTGAGCAATTTTCAATTTTTTAAGGTGGACTTGAAATCTGAAACATTGAATTATTCTTATTTAATTTTCCGTTATTAATTTAATCTCAATTTTTACGCTGTAAACCGTTCAGAAAATTACGATTTATAATATTTGATTACGTAAAATCTTTATTAAGCACGTAACAAAGTTACTTTTTTAAAACAAAAATCTTAAAATTAAGGACTAGGTATTTATGCAAATGCATATTCTTCTACAATTCACCTAGAAATATTGTGATTCGAAATTTTGACGTTTTATAATGTATGTAGAGTCTATGGTTAATTGAATTGTACATTTTTGTATATTTGAGTAAAAATGACAATAAATTGCATATTTTTATATAACTGCATAAAAGTTGCATTATTTATAAATAGTTTTTAAATTTCTTTTTTGATTATTTTGTTCTAATTCACAACATGTTTTATTTCAAGAAGTTTATAAAAATATAAATCTATATATTACATTACAATCGCAGAAATTACAATTTAAAAATCTAAAATTACATTTTCTAACTTCATGTTGATATTTGTTTCAAAATTAATATTATATTTTTCGTTATTAATTTTGCATTTATTTAACTAAACTGTAAGTATAATAGTTTGTACACACTTTTCAGCAGGAGTAAACTTATATTTAAATTGTTTTTTTTCAGATAATATAATTTTTTTAGCATATTTTTGAATTTTTGAGTGCATAAATATGTGCATTTTTAACAATATTTTTGCATAAAATGCCGGGCTTTATAGATAAGTATTGGTCTTGAAAAACGTTTAGTCCGTGTGATGTGTTCGTATTTTATTATGAGTTTTTTGAACCAAAGTTTAGGGCCGTAAAATATTTGCGGAGTCTTCGTACAATGATGGTAGAATGTTTAGTCGAAATGGATGTGGAAGATTTGTTTTCCGTGTGTTTCACGTGACATTCGGTATACTGTATAATCATATCAGATTTAACTATATTGTTCGTTTTATTAATGATAATTATTAAAAAAATTGTATATTTTATTTATATAATTAAATTTATTGTTTAATATTACATATTGATACCGCACAAGGTGTGAACAGTTGTAAAATGTATCAATTGTACAACCATAAAAAATAACAAGTTCCCGAATTTGCTTTTTATTTTGCTAATTTTTTAATCAAGTCCTAAACGGATTTGAGTCCAAATTACGTTTAAGTGGATGTTTTATTTGAATGTTCTAATAACTCACGAAGTCATTCATGAGCATATTATTGTTGCCGATCTACTGAAAGCAAAATTGTTTATCAAATTTCTTTTACATCAAATGACACAGATAGCAAAGCAATTATTTATTTAATTATACATTTTTAATATTTAATATATTTGTCAAAAGCATATTATGTGCAAAAAAAAAACTTTTTATTTTTCGTTACGACTATTTAACTCGGTAAAATATTGTTAATGAAATTATTTTTCAGTGTTTAGAATAATAAGTTGTTAATTCGTAAAAATTTGTTTACAAATGTAGCTGTTGTTCTTTAGGAAAAACAAAAGAATAATACAAAATAGATATTATCCATTGATATTGTGTAGACTGTAGATAATATAGATAAATTAATAGTTAAGCAAAAATATTATACGTTTATTAATAAACTTGTATTTGACAAAGTAATTTTTTTGAACAATTTCAACCACCTGACATATCAACATTATACTTATTATACTTATCGACAAACTAATTACGAAATTACTAAATGTTTCCATAATTATAGAGATTCAATAATGAATATTAATTGTTATCAATGTGCCATAGTAATATTGTATTTACAAAAAAAAAAATAATAATCAAAACAATTAATGGTGTATTATAATCTTGACATTGTTATTTTCTTTTTTCATTTATCGTAATATATAATATATAAATCATTTAAAAATAAGATAAAAAAAAATCAAGTAGCATGTTTATAACGAGTCGATTGTTGTCCATTCATTTTAATAGGTATTCATAAAATACGACTGAATTATAATACGAGTTCTACAATTTTAAATATGATACTGTTAACAGAATAAAAGCATAACACAGTCGGACGATTGTTCAGCACAACACAAATGAAACTAAAAGTTATTATTTATTCATACATTTTTTAAATTAGAATAGAATTTTGCTACAAAAATAAAAAAATAACTTTTGCTAATTACTTCAATCAAAGTCATTTAAAATTGCATTTAGCGCCGTTAAGCACATATTATCATAACGATTAAACATATTATTATACAAAGTTGGTTAAAAATGTAATATGAAATAACAACAAAAAATGTTTTATTAAAAAAATTACACGTTTTTTAGAATAGAAAAAAATAATAAATTGAATGAATCTAATTTAATATTGTGTAGAAAAAAGAGATTAATGCTTAAATATATATAATATGTATAATAAATTAGTTAATTCAAATTGAGTAAAAATCTACAATAATTTTCTGCATTTATAAGAGCAAAAGATAGGGTTAACATAATCAAACGTTGAAAATTACGCTATTATCTTCTTTCAGGTGAAATGAACTTTGGGAAATAAGATTCAACACAGCCTAAACACCTCAAAATTGTCGTATCAGGCAATTTTTTTCGAACAGAAAAGTATGTGGCATATATATATCGTTATTATTGAATAATATAATATGTACATGTGTATGCAGCGGCATAAGAACTAGGGGGGTTGTGAATAGTTCTCCCGAGAACAAAATAAAAAATAAAAATTATAATCTCAGTTTTGAAATTATCGTAATGAAAAGTATACACGTCACTAAATGCACGAACTCTGAATTTAGCTTGGTCTTGTTGTGATGCACTCAGATAAATGTAATACTCGTGTATATATATAATTTAATCCCCTCTACCCTACTCACCTCTCTAGCCTATACTCCACCCTACCCACCATCCTATCCTCTACACTTCCACCCGTGAGAAAATTGAATGTACTGCGTACGAGGATAAGGATATGTATATCGATGGCAGTGTGCACGCTCACTGACAAGTCCTATCGAACTATAAGCATTATTGATTGCCAATAATATTATACAACCCTCTTTGGAAAATGACTAACTACAACTACAACTTACTACACCCTTAGAGTATATTCGTCTTGATCTTACGACCGCATCGACGAAATTCGGTATATTTTTTTTGCTCACATCCGCGGGGTATACTTTACATCAACACATCATAATAATATTATGATTTGCTATAATACTATCGGGAAAACAGACACGCACGGCATCGGTGTTGCTAAAAAGCCTATCCATAACGCCGTGTAATCATATTATTATATTTTTACGTTATTGAAATATGCCGAAACGAGGTAAGACGAGTCGCTCTTTCCTTTTTCCCGGTCCGTAAGAACCCGTCTCATACTTCCATATTACATTATATTTTATTACACTCCAACGATATTTCATTGTGTGCCAAAAACATTTTTATTTTAAGTAAATAAACCAGCTAATAAAGATAAAAAAAGCTTATATGACAAATAACCGTAATAAGTCCACACTAAACTGTGACTCTGATAAACAAGCCACATTTACAAAAACCGCGTATTTCCGTATAAAAATCGTGTTGTCTGGTACATGTATCGACCGGTATACCGATATACTGTATTCTATACCGCACGGCGACGTCCAGAAGAAAGCCAAAAAAAAATATAAATAAATATGATTTGTTGGTACTCGTTATGTTATTGTTACTAAACGCATCAAGTTATATAATTTATTTATCAATAACCAAACTGAGAGCGTGAGTATTATTTTTTACTTTAAATGACAATAAATAATTGATAATAAAACAAATAATTAAATAAAACTACTATTGTTTGTGGTAACACGGATTGAAGATATTATATAAATATTACTATCAACTTCAACAACTGTTGACCGTGGTAGCTGATAAATGAAAGAAGTTATATTATACGATTGCTGGAAGTTATTGAATAAAATTGAAACATTGCAAGCATTGATAATACCTAAATACTAAAATCCAAAATAGATAAAATTTATGCACTTAGCTATAATCACAATCAATTATATATATTAATAGTATATATATAAGTAATTATATATTATTATTAAGTATATATATATTTACTAATATTTGCATACAATAATTTTAAATTTCTTATAATCTTATGAAAAAAAAAAAATTAATTATTTATTTAATTGATATTTATCTGTATAATTAAGTTATCTGGTTTAAATTCTTTAACGGGTTGTAACATCATGGAATTTAGGACCTCATTTTAATATAAAACATTTAGCTAAACTTCTTTTTAACACTTAAACAACAATGATTAGTTATCCTGATATTTGTGCAACTGTCATGTGTGAGGCTTGAAACTTTATGCACTAGAAAACAATAAAACATGTGCATACATATGCACTAAAAAAAAACTCAAATATGTAGAATAATATTCAGTTATTTTTTTATAAACTTGAAAAAATCATAAAGATTCAAAAAAAGAATGTTAATTTTTAATTAATAATTTTTTGTATTATGTCTTATTTTATCAAACGAGTTAATTAGTTTTTAATATAAGGTAAAACCCAACCGGTCATTACGATTACAAGTTGTAACCAATTATTATTTCTTAGAAAAAACGATACGGAAGCGTGCGACGACGATGGCGACAATGATAGCTCTTGGTAAAAATAAATATCTTTTATTTTCGAAAAAAATGTAAATAATACCGCGCTGATCAAAACAAATTTATAATTAATACTCTGTGTAAAATTCAAAATATGTTCAAGGCGACGGCGAGCGGTGGTTCTTTATTTTCAAATTATCTCAATTAAAATTTTTAAGTCGTGAAAATTTGTTTGTTATTGAACATAATATTATGCCTTTATACGTTGAGAATGTTTATAAATATGCAAAATCATATACATTTAATAATATATGCAAAAATATGCAACATATATTTTTGCATTTCGAGTGTATGTACCATGCAACGAATTTCTATCGGATCAGATTTTGAATATGCAATTTTCCTAAGAAATAATATTCAAGTACATGAAATCCCAAACCTTGGATATGTGCTTTCAATGTCCCTTCGTCCCCTCTCTCGACAACTAGTTAACACGACAGTTGAATGATGCGGGGCGCCACCGCCGCTATCTTGTGCGTTACCATTTACCGAGTCACCGTCGCTCGTTTGCGGGACAATTCCGTACCCGAAAATTATAATTCTCACCCAAGTACGTGCACCGGACTACTTTTTTACACTCACAAAATCACCAACTGCGTGTTCCCCGTCATCAACGAGAGTAATTTAACTTAACTTATAAGTCACTGTAACGAAATTACATTTTTTCAGTAATTTGATGGTAGTTTAATTATATTGTGTTGTAAGTAATTTATATGTAATTTAAGTTACTTTTTTATAGTTAATTTACTGAATTTTTCATTATTTTTTTTCAGAACTTAATAATGTATGTAGATGTTAGCACTAATAATTATTTTAATTTATTTATCAATTATTACTTATTACACAGAAATTTGTTACTTATAGGTATGTGCAACTTGATAAAGATTAATATATGACAAAATGAATATCCGTTAATAAATTTCATATTGTTGATTGTGTCATCATTTAATGTTAATGTATTGTCGTAAATTGACAACATGAATATTAGTCGCCAATGATATTTTTGAAAAAAAAAAGTAATTCCTTTGATAATCGAGTTACTTTTTGAACTCAAAAATATTACAACTTGATCAAAGAAAAAAAAATTAATTTAAGAATAATTTAGTTACAATTTTGAAAAGGAATTAATAATATAATTTAGTTATCAAAAAAAGTAATTTTCCCAACAATGCCTCCAGGCCGACATCACGACTGTGAATTTTTTCCACCTACTGCGCTGATCGAAAAACCGTATACCAAGACACACCAGATGGTTCTAATAACGCTGTAGCCGACGGGAGTTAGATTTTTCCACGCCAACAAATTAAATTAGTTTAATTTAAACTCGTTTTTTACATGTATTTTCCATGCTTGTTTAAAAATTGTTGTATGATCCGCTTTGTTATATTATTTCTGTTTATTTAAATTTAGTGACATATAAACATTAAAAAAAATTATCATTTTATTATTTAATTAATATATATATATTCAACACCATAATATTGTGAGACCTTTTGCCAAATTACCTTATAATATTGTATTTTTGATCTATTTAAAATGCATTAGCACAATAACCCTTAACTCCTTTTTTTTTATTATAATGAAACGAGTCATCCATTATTTTCTATTTAATATTATAATTACATAACAGCGAACATTTCAAATCCCTTCAATTAATATTTTTTTTCACTAACAGAATACAAGTTTCCAACATAAACACTTAGATGAGAAACCGTAATTAAACAAATGATATCCAATTTCGTCAAAATTAGAATTTTAAACCTTCAAAATAATTTGTAAATTGTTGTGTTTTCAAAGGATTCTGTTAAGATTTAAATTTAAACGTTTATAAAAAAAAAGGATATGTGCATAAATATTTTGATACCATTAGATTACTATTTTGCCGTATAGTAAATGTGAAGTACACTTCGTTATTGAGTAGGATGTACTATAGCAGATGTATTTTAATGGATTTTTCAAATTTTATTTTAAAGATAAATCATTGTATACAACTAGTTTTCGTTGATCGGAATCGTTTGATTCCAAGCGGAAACGGTCTGTCTACTTGCATGTCTACAGAATACTTTAAATACTTTTTAAGGAATTCCGTCAACATTTCAAATTTAAAACCTTATGAAATGCTAATGTAGCTTTGCGATAATATTCTATTTTTTATGATCCTTGTAATAAAAACTTAAAAGAATCCTAGGTATCAAATTTCCATACTTTGGGTATACTAGTAAAAATTTAATGTATTTTGGTATAAAAAATTGTTTCCAAATTTTCGTAGTATTCATCGATTTCATCAAAATTTAAAATTCAAAAGATATAAAGAGAATTTAATATCAGATTTTCAATACTTTTTAGTTAGTTAGTAATAACTTGTAAGGAATCTTGTATTAAATATTTAAGCTTTGTTACTCGTTAAAAAAAGTTGTACAGTCTAATAAGTATAAAAGTCGATTAAACACTAAACAGAAAATTTCAAATTTCTATACATCTCTCAGTAAGATCCAAAATATTTTATGATTTCATTATATCTTTAAACTGCATTTAAAATTATTTATGAAAATGGTCTTTATATGGTTATTACTTTTTAAAATACAACAAAATAGTGGAATCTATTTTGTTAAAATCTCTATTGATATTCCTTATTATTCATCAACATTGAAAATCAAACCATCATAATATATTAATGTGGGTCTATGAAAACTTATGATTAAATTCTTGTAAGGAATATTTTTGGGAAACCTTGTATTCATGAATATAAATAATAAAAATTGCTAAAATTTTCAACTAGAAAATAGTAAATTAATTTTCAATATTTTGACAAATTTTGCTAACTTTTAAAATTTAAGCAACAATATAAAAAAAATTGTGACCATATATTTATGATATTATTAAATCGATGAAATATGTGAGAAACATTATATTAAATATTCAAGTTGTATTACTTGAAATAAAAATTTTAAAACACTTGAATATCATCAAAATAAATCTAAAGTCATTAAAATTTGAACTTCAGACGCTTTTAATTCATTTATGTGTTTTTACCTTAAAATACATAAAATGTTGAATATACTTATATTAAATTATAAAGCTTTGCGTTATAAAATTAATAACTACAAAATAGTTTTAAATTTGTTGTGATATTGTTAAAATGTGTACTTAAAAAATGGTTGAATATTTCAGATGTCAATAAATAGCACAAAACCAGTAAAAATATTTTGAAAATGATACCATGAACTATATGATAATAAATATCTGTAGATAAGTATCTGTTCGATAGTGATAAGACGCGATCCGCGGCGCCACCGATATCGCATGATCTCTTGTAACCATCAACAAACCGACTAGCGGTGCGTGTGTGGCGAAAATTGGTCTCGTTTTTTTTCCGTCGTTTTTGTGCTGTTCTATCGTCGCCGTTACCGTCGTTCACCTTCGCCATTCTCTGCTTACGAGCCCCATCACCGTCACTGACATTAAGGTTTTTCTTATTATTATTATTCCTCGCTGGTCAGTATAAAATTGTGTCCAAACCATGGTTGATTTATATTTTTAATAGTAATCCGCTGAAAACGGCAAACGGGAATTCGAGTATTATTTTATCTATAAGTTTAACCATAATTTCATATAGTCCACTAAGCCATTTTATACCTACCGAACACTATCCGATGTCATATCTCTGCGGTTTTTCATTTTTGAATTACGGTTAAAAATAATCATTTTTCCACTTACAAATCGAATTCATGAAAACTGGTTTTGCACTTTTACGTAAAACGTATACCTATTCCCATTTTTCTGTAATTATTTTATTTTGTAATATTCAAATTATTTTGAAAACTACTGAACATTTTTTTAATTTTTGACTCTCCGATGTATCGTTTTATCCACTTTGTCACTAGAAACCATCCTCGAAATTTAAGATTGACACAGTTTCGTTGATTACTTTTTTCTATTTAGGTGACAAACATACGCAAAAAAAAGAAAAAACAAATATCGTATCGTAAATACTATATACTAATCACTACGCTGAGAATCTAAAATTAAATCTCAGTGTCTTGTTCAGCATTTATTTTGAAAATAAACCAATCTCATGTTATGCGTTTTATATATTGTCATTTCATTATCATTTTCTTATTGACGGCCAGGCTATTTTTGTAATCCATTCTTTGGGTGGCAGACTGATGGCTTCGTCCCTTCTTTTTCCGAAAACAGTGTTCTATTCGGGGGAAGGGGCAAATTAATTAAAACATTATATTGTTTTTTCCGATATGTTTGTACGATTCAGCATTTGCTCGAAGTGTCTGCACATAAATGTGAATGTTATTTTCCCGTTTACATTTAAAACATTTTAATAAAGTATCATCGATATCTCAATGATATGCATACCTATCTTATTTTTTTCGTAATCGAGATTACTTAATTTGAAAGCATTATTTATTTACTTTTATTATTTATAAATTGTTAACACAGCAAAAGGATTGAAACTAATCTCATCGGACACATATTTTTTTTAGACTTCTAATTTAAATCTAAACCATAATAAATTATATTTTATGAATATTGCATTATAATATGAACATAATATAACGCGTGTTAAAAATAATATATTAAGACAATTTATCTCTGCATTGAATCAATATCATTGTGTTTCCGACACATAAATAAGTATGTATAGTATGAAAAATTAATTAAGTACAAATAAAGGTTATACTGTGTATATGTGCACCTATATAAGTTTGTGTATGAGTTAATAACACATCGGGAAATCAAAATGATATAATAATAATAATAATAATAATAATAATACCGTATAAAAATATTTTTTATTGCATTTGGGTTGTTATTTTGTTGTATCAACACGATATATTACGTATATTACTTATATAATATCATATCCGTTAATACAAATATATATATATATATATATATATATATATATATATATATATCAAAAGTTTAATAATAGATGTTTTTATAAAACGTGATAAATATATTATAAAGAACAAATTATAAAAATAATAGCAATAAAAAGGTCGGTAAGTGGGTATCGCTCTGCTGTACAGTAGGTGTCGATTGGGTCACTGTAATGGATATGCTAAATTTGAATTAAATGACATAAAAAAATTGTATACGAAAAACGATTCTGAGCCAAAACAGTCTATTAGTCTACATCAGTTAGTATATTTTTGATATTTCATTATTATTACTTCATTTTACTATTAATAATATAGTAGGTTAAAATAATTTAATTTCGAAAACATTACATTTGATAATGTTAAAAAATATAACAATATATTTTAAAAGTTTCAATGAAAAAAAAATTAAATTTACGACGAAATATCTAATATCAGCCAAATTTTAACTTAAAATTTCTAAAAAAATTAACTATTTTAGTTAATTTTTTTTAATTTTTAGTCATACTATAGATTACTTACGATAAACCTTGTTTAAACATTTCAATGATTACCTATACAAATTGAATATTTTACATATTTTTAACTGCAAAATAATTTGCAAACATTCGAGATTATATTGGTCAAAATTTGAACTTTAAATGCTTAAAATAGAAATAAATGCAGCTAAAAAAAATGTGACCATGTATTTTTAATATTTTTAAAAAGCTATGATATCAATTTTTAAAGAACCATATATTAAATTTTCAAGATTTTTAACGGAACCAACATTTTTTTTATCGATATTTATAGAAGACAAATTTTAAAAAATCTTAAATTTAGGTAGGTTGGTGAGTAATTACTGCTATTTATTTAATTTAATCAACGCCATTGCATCTGCTATCGCTGAATAGTAAATAAGCGATCGCGCTACAGCAAAAATGAGTTCCTTTTACCTTTCGTCGAAGTACTGGAAGATTAATATTCGTCAGAATATTACCAACGTGATTTCTGATTTCCAATAGAATCGCCTTGGCTTTTCTTGCTAAGACGGACACGAGTATATAGTAATTAATGGTTTTCATCGAAACATATTATTACTTGTCGACTATAATATTAGTGAGCTGTGCGTGTGCGTGCGGGAGAGCCTTGTATCTTTATTATGTTTCAGTCACACACACACTAAAACGATCAATTACTACGCACGCATTCGCATTGTACTCCGTAAAAATAAGAATCAAATCCTCAAATAATAAATAATACATAAAGACGCTCGAACTAATACAAAATTACCATCTGTTGTGTCAAACGTTAATGTGTATTGCAAGGCTGAGCTGCAATAGTAATGACAAGGAAATGATTTTTTTACTCGACAAGTTAAGATAATGTAGAAAAGTGTACGTTTAAGTTTTAAGTTAAAAGTTACTTTATTTATTTTTTTTTTTAATTTGTAAAAGTGATGAGTTTAGGCCCCTGGTGCCTAACCCGGCTATTTACTAAGGAGCAAATTATCGGCAACCATATTCACATAATGTTTCGGCTTCGCACGGTGTTGTGAATGCTTTAGAGATTAGTGCAAGAGAACTCTCTACTACCCGCACATTAACTACGCGAACGCACTTGCATGTCATATAACTAACGCATAACGAATTATTAGTTGCCCATTTCGACAGATGTAAATTATTTCACGGAAATATGGCTAACTCGTTGTCTATTGAATATTTTCAGCTAATTTTTTTTTTTTTAATTGATAAACGACAATATTCTACAGCCCGAATTGAACTCGGATTTTTTATTTGATTTTAAATAACGATATAAAATAATTTGTAAAAAAAGCTTGAAATTGTCTTTTTTTTTTTAAAGACTTATTTAAAAGTTTGAGATTAAAATATAAAACTAAGATCGATGCGGGCTATAGAATATTTTTGTCTTTTAATTAAAAAAAAAATCTTATTTGATTGATTCTAGGAGTCAGGATCATTATTTCTGTAATGTGTATTTTTGAATATAAAATGGCATTTGCATCCGACGCCTAAATGAAAAAAAGAAATAACTTAACTAGCTATTAGTTAGAAATCGGTTATCTTTTTTTTTTTATAAACAATTTAAAATTATATTTTTTCATAAAGCATAATAAATAACAATGCAATACAGAGGCGTACGCAGGGAGGTAGGTTGATGGAGGATATATCCCTTTTGTGCTTTTTTTTTTTAGTCTTTAAACATGGCTGCTTTTTGGATCTCTAATACATCAAAATAATGTGTTGTTTGGAAGTTCCTGTTTAAAATTTCTCATCGGAAATATTTGCTGTGATAAAATATCTGACAAGTGATACCAGAGACACTAATCTATATCAAGTCTGTCATCAAATTAGAAAACAATTTAGTGACATCGTGGGTAACCGCATAGCTTTGACGCACAGGGCACATTCATAGTAGCGACGCGTTCATATTAGACTATATTATGTACAATATATGATTGATGTCATTATTTATTACTTACATTATCTAATATTAACACAATAACACTAATTAGTAATTCTCTCGAACGAATTTTTATTTGGTTCTCGTAATTGTATGCAATTTTATATTTTTATTAAATTCATTATGGCTAAACGTAGATCAAGCACATATTAGTGATAAGTATCCTTTAGCGTTATATCTCCATTATATTTCTCATTGTTTGAATCTAGCTGTTTCTTATGCTTTTAGTTTAAAAATTGTTCAAAACACTATTGGATCCATACAAGAAACCTCAGTATTTTTCAGAACACTCAAAGACATCATGTTCTTGAAAAAAATTTAGAGAAAATATCACCTTCCTCAAATATTAAGCGGTGATGTGTCTAACACGTTGGGTCGAACGTCACGATTCAATTTTAGCATTCAATGGACTTTTTGATTCTATTTTAGAAGTACTAAAAGAAATTAGTCAATGGATAGATTTAGATATTTCATCTAAAGCTAAACAACTTTTAATTTTTATACAAGAGCTGGAATTTGTAATAACTATTTATATTGTTGCTAATATATTTTCAATTATTATGCCACTTGGCCGTCAGTTACAAACAGAAAATATCGATTTGGTTTTTGATACTGTAGTTGGCGAACAATGTAAAAACAGTTTTCCAAGACCTAAGGAGAGACTCATCTGAATGATTTTCCAATGAGTTTAAGAAAATTGAAGAGTGGAGTAAAACTAAAAATTTGAATATTGATTTTATAAACTAACCAGAATACAAAAATGAGCAATAAATGGAAATATTACAGCAGAAGACTACTACAGATCTAATGTATGTATACCATTTTTGGATAAATTTTTAACACAATTAAATAGTAGATTTTTAAAACATCGTGAGTTGTTATAATGTTTTTGCTGTCTTCTTCCGGGATATATAATTTATTCAGACACCGATAAAGACTTCAAGCTTCTGATTAAAACACACAAAGTTGATTTAGACTGCAGTGAAATGTAAACCGTTGGAGAAATGTATTTATAGTAAAAACAAATATAAATCTGTGAGTACAACAACAAATATCGTGTAGTTGTTTTGTGAATGTGAGAATATAATTCTTCTATGTATCTACAAGCTTTTTAAAATTCTCATTACACTTCCAGTAACCACAGCGACTAGTGAACGCTTTTTTTCTACCCTTAAAGTTTAAAAACGTATTTAAGAAATACGATGGGGTAGTCACGGTTAAATGGATTGGCGTTAATGAACACACATCGAGACATTCCATTAACCACAGAACAAATTATTGATGAATTTAGTTTAAAAGCCAGATGGATAAATTTTCGCCTTAATTTTTTTTTTTTTAAATAATAAATAATAAATTATAAAAATTGAAAATAATACATTTTTTTTATGACATCCCCACCCCCATATTAAATTCCTGCACACACCACTAATGCAATATAATACAATATAGGTTTTACAATAATTTAAAATATATATATATATATTATGTTGAAATTAATTACTGCAGTAGTGGTAAAAATTTTAATAATCAAATTCAATACTACAATATAATTAATTACACTTATACTATTAATCAATTAATGGTAAGAATAAAATATTTAATTAAACCATGTTATTTTATTTTACCATAACATTAGTAAACATTAGTTTATTATATCAATATTAAAAATATAATACTAAGCTTTTCTACATTTATACTTACATGACCTGTAAAAAATTTATGCTTTTGTATTTTAACAAAAATTATTAAAAATTGTTAAGATACAAATGTGTATTTCTAGCATAGACAATAAATTATATTTTAAAAATGAGAAAATAATAATAATTATTAATTAATTATCAGTATACAAAAAAGTTTGGGTTACTGGATAAATTAGTTATATTTCCTTATCTCAATAGTGATTACGTTTGTAACTGTTCTGTTTATTGTACATAAATAAATTATATTCTCTGAATATGTAATAATTATACTATTACCTATTATAAATGATTATTTATAACTTATAACTTTTTATTAAACAGTCAGTATACCTAATAATCCTCTACCTCATCTGCATGTTTCACATAATTTGTATATATTTGTATTAATATTTTAAATAGGTTATTTTGATCACCAATGTAGAATCAAAGAAGAATGTAAAACACTTTGACAGTAAAATGTAGTAGGTATTTATTTAAAATACATTGGTATAACATTATATTTATGAATAATATTTGATATTTCCGATTATAAAAACATGTACAAAACAAAATATATTTTAAATTTATGGTGAGTTTTATATTGGAAAAAAAAATTTTAAATGTTACAATAAAATTATTTAACTCGTAAGTTACTGGCCATTATAAGAACAAATTTAATTAGTCAGGGTAGAAGTTACTTCTAAAAAAATGTAACTCTTCATGTAACATGACTTTAATTATTTAACTCGTTAATACCTAGCCTTAGTATATTGTATGTATATATGTCATGAAATCAGAGTATATATCATGTGTTGACTATACCTGTTGCAACTCATAAACATAAACATTATTAGAATAATTAAAACTATTAGCCAGGTTAAGAAAACATTTATGTTTTTCGCAACATAATTTAGCATTAAGTCTTAGTCAATAAGTTTTAGTGGACTAAAAACAAGATGTAACAAAATAGAAACTAAATTAAGCTGTAAGATGTATATACTTCTTATATATATATAAGGGACAAGAGAGGACAAAGGTTTGTTTTGCATCAGCAAATAAGGTCACTGTATAGAACAAAACAGCAGTAATAATAAAGTGTTGTATTTTAATTGTGTGTGTGTTTAAAATTATTCGTCTGAAGTGATCGGCTGCGTATACGACAAAACGTATAATCTCCGTTACTTAACTAGGCATTTCTTATTATTGTTTGAGGACTTGTTCTGTCACTGGCTTCCCTCCTTATTATACTAATATCGACTTGTAAGATATAAATTTCCATATTATCGTATAACGTCATAATTATTATGGAACGAAATTCGATTTAGTACACAATTAAAATATGTAAATATTTGTTTGTTTATTACTCAATTAATGTTTATTTATTATCTTGAAATATTTGAATTGAAAATAAGACAGAATTTAATATAAATAATACATAATACTAATTAAAAAATATTTATTCTGAACCATCCGAGTAGACTTCGTGAGGAAAACAGTAAAAACAAGATAATATAATTTGAAATTTTCAAATTTAAAATGACAGTGATTCGATCTTAGCATAATTTTATAACGACTGAATGACCTCTCCACATAAACGGAAGTGATAAGTGCATATTTCATACACGTACATGAAATATGCGTGGATTGCAGGTAAATTGCACGTGAATACTTTTTAAACAAACAACAAAATAAACTATGCATAGATATTGATGGATTATCGGAGATCAAAGTTTAGTTTTTAAAATACTCGTTCACACTTGACTTATGTGCACGGAGTACATAAGAACGTATTTGAATTTTTAATGTGTTTGACAAACTAGACGTTGTGGTTTATTTAAAAATAATTTTAAAAGTCCCACTTTAAATGATTAAATTATACGTTTTTCTTTTGGCGATGGGCACTCGATTTTAAAAAATATCCTTGGGCCTTCGGCAGTCTCCGTGTAGCCGGTGAGCCAGACCGATATTGCCAGAATGTATCCCAGAACCACGACAAAACAGCCCACCAAAAACTGTACTCGTCTACAATATCAATTTTTCAATATAACAAATAACAATAGGTATACAATTTACTTTGGTGACGTCGATATCTACGACTTTAAAAGTATTGTACGATATGAGAATAAATCATTGCGTATTATGTTTATATTATATTGTGATCTGAACAAAGGATGGACGTGTATTATATAGATAACATTAGGTGGGTTACCTTGGCCCCGCCACTTATTAAATATATAGTAAAAATAATGTAAAATTATGTAATATCATTTATAATCATTTGTAACCACCAAAAAAAAAATTGTAACCCACCCACATACGCTCAAATTACAGTTTTTATGTGGGTGGGTTACAATTTTTTTTTTTTTTTTGGTGGTTACAAATGATTATAAACGATATTACATAATTTCCACCAGGTTTCAGTTATCTACGAGTCGAAATTTTGTCATGGCGGGGCTGTAGTGACGTCACCATAGCCCTGCCACATAAAAACTGTGATTTAAGCGTATGTGGGTGGGTTACAATTTTTTTTTTTTTTGTGGTTACAAATGATATTACATAATTTTACATTATTTTTATTATATATTTAGTAAGTGGCGGGGCCAAGGTAACCCACCTGATAACATTATGTGTTGTAATGTTTTTTTTTTTTTTTATCATTCAAACGGACGTAACGTATTTTGCCAGATATTCGACTCTTGGTATATTTTATATTCAAATTTAGCACGAAAAAAATAATACTAAATGCCAATGTGTTTATATTATATACATTGTTTCGAGAGCTCTCCAACACCATGATATCGTACTTATCGGCGTTTCGCGATCTGTCATCTGCGTCGGTTTTTTCCCGTCGTGTACGTGCGTACAATATGGTTATTACTATTATTAACGTTAAACAGTTTCGCAAAACACTGCATCAGTATTATTATTATTGTTGTAGCTGCTGTTGTTGCCGTTTGCTATTGTTACTGACGTTTAGATACCGCACGTTTGTTTCCGTCACGTACCTATTTATTATCTCTCTGGCCACTTTGACGATGCGATCAAATGTGCAAAATATATTATAAGCCATCAACATAATACCTATTATAATATTATAATGCACTCGCCGGCGTATCTTTGTGAAGCGGTTGCGGTGGTGGGGAGGGGACGGTAAAGGGATATTGTGATACGAGACGCAAATCGCGTCCCACACACACACACCGATGACCGTGTCATAAACGTTTCGTTCGTTTTAATTTGAAAAAAAAAAAGTAATTTATTACGCAAATAATAAACGCTCAAGTCGCATATTATTATCGTGCTGGTATTATGCGTAATTAACTTTATGTACAATGTCCCGGACGACAAGACTGAAACAAACACAGGTCAAATTCATGAGTGTATACTGATAAAGTGCATTTTCTGCGTAATTAAATAAATAAAAAAAAAAACCCCAAGGAAAAGCACACGCGACGGACGAGAGCGGGAAGGTCGTCAGTATTTCTATAATGAATTATAGGTTGAAAACGATATGTATTTATAAACAGTAACCGCATACATTAACATTTCTTATTGGGAGCTGTGTTTATTCAAACTCGATAAATTATGTTAAACGTGACACGAACGCAACAAGACATAACTCACAAAAACGTAACGGAACGTCTAAATATAGTTTATATTATAACGGTCATATACATTTTTGCAATAAACACGATGTTACTTGCTTGACGTAATATTTTTTCGTTAAAATTGAATACGTCTTATTATGTAAGCCGCTTAGAACTTGTAACGTTTTAATGTACTACGAAATTATGAACAAAAATCAAATATATTTAATACTTCGTCAAAAGTGTTTTGGACAGATAATTTCAAAATCGTAAAAACTATTTATAATATTTCAATTTAAGCCACATACGCCGCATACGTTTTTAATTAATTTGAATTATTAAATTTAAAGATTTCCAATAAACTAATAAATGCGGGTCACATATTAGGTTTGAAAATTATACTTTGGTAAGGCCACATAACATAGGCTTACACCAATGTTACGAGGTTCTTTTTAGATTTTGTAAATTGCGTTTTATTTGAATGAAAAAAAAACATTTTTGGAGAAATTTAAGCATAATATGCGTTTTTTTAATTAATGTACAGGATATTTACACTCAAAATCGTTTTTTTTTTATGTGATGCTTTTATTATAGCTGTCAAACTAACTTTTGATTACCTAAAATAAATAAGTAGCACTAGATACCTAACCATGTATACAGCAATTATGAGTCTGTTAGTTATGAGTATAGTTGTTACGTAAAAAATATGAAATCATATTATTGTTTATCATATATTTAATTAAATTTATATTATACCTAAACAACTAAACCACTCCCACGGTGTCCATTTTGTCATGGTGGATGAGAGTATCGGGAAGCTCGCGGACCCTTAACTAGATCCAAGTGGTTCGGCTATAATAAGCTGTGGTTGTTAAAGTCTTGTCAACCTGCTAACAAAAGCAGACAAACTGGGGAAAAACGTCCCTAAAAACGATCGACCCCTCAGGACGACGAACAGAAAACACGACAGTGATGAGGCTGATCTTTGCCTGGGCGACCAATATTGACCCTAAAAAAAAAAAATATATATGATCGAAGAACAGATAATAAAAGTGATGACAATGACTTCAGAAAAACCTCATTGCCAGCGACAGTGAGTGGAGTACGCCCCGAATGTTATCATAGAAGTCTTGTCAGGCATCTCAAAAAAAAAAAAATATATTTTCAAGTTGATCTAATATGGTAATTAAAGTTAATAGGTTTTAATGAATTCGCCTTTAACGGGAGCACATTAATATTAGGGTTTTAAAATTTCATGAAATATGTTTTTTTGAAATATTTCATTTGTGTGAAAAATATAAAAGAAATAAAAATTTATTACCTAAATCTAAAATTTTAATGTCATAATCATACACCAAGAGAATATTTTTAAAAATCTGTTAATTGTATCGAGTAAAAATAAATAAAAGGCAGTAGCTAACTGATGAACCGATAACTGATAGTTTAGTACCATTTATACAAGATTAATAACTATTGGCATACAAATTCGTAAACTTTGACTGGTAAGTCAATCAAAATTATCGATTTTTTCTTTATGTAATCAATACTAATTTCTAATCATCTATAACCGAGTACATTTAAAAGAAAATATTTTTTTTTCATAATTACATTGAATATCAGTGAAAGTTTCAATTTGGAAATATTTAATTTAAAAAATTTCAAATGAAATATTTCGAATTTGAAACCATAATCTAATATAAAATACAACGAAATACAATTTTTTAGAAACTTTAAATTATTATTGTGCAAAGCATCATATTAAATATGTATTTTTTAACTATCTTTTAAAAAAAAACCAAAAAATTGTCAAATAGTTAAATTTATTGTGTTTTATTACATTTTTATTCTATAAATGTATCTTTATATTTTTCATGTGTACACAATAATCTGCAAATGAACAATGATAATGACAATTTCTGCAACATGAAATTCTGACCACCTTTTTGATATGTTAATAGAGTTATGGATAATTTTTTTTTGAATTATTAACGTTTTTGGTAATTTTAATTTTATTATACTTATATGATAGTGGTAACAAAATAAGTATGTTGTTTTTATTTTTTAACTTTGAAACAAATTAATTTAATGTTATGGATCTTTCAGATCATCTGTTGTACAGAAGGTAATTTGGATGTTATATTAAATAAATTATAACAATATTATTTTCTATATTCATAAACACATTTTTTTTAACATAAGAGAATATTAAAATATTATCATATTTTCAATTTAAATTTGAAGGAATCTCAAACCGAGTGATAGTTTTCTCGGCTAAAAAAGAAATTGAGTATTCTACATAATATTTTATACTATACTCGTACACATTGTAAAAATTAAGAATAACTTTAATAATTAAAAATAACTAATAATTTGATTTAGTTTGTACAAGCAAGAGAAAAATGCTCCAGTATAGCACGGAAGTTCATAGTTTTAATGATCGATTGGTTTTTTAACAAGTCACCGTTTCTTTTTTGATTTTTTCTTTTGTTTTTTTTTTAATATATTTACTATATTTTAACGGTATTTTTTACAGTTAAATATATGTGTGTGTGTTTATTTCGTATTCAAACAACTGTCAACGCATTACTCGAGAAACAGCAACTGCCTTATATTATTGTGAATACACTACACACCGATATAAATCAATAGGTACCCACAACTAATTGCTCACAGAGATGAAAATTTCATGCTGCACAAATAGGTTTAATGGCTTTTTAGTATAAATTATCCGTTATTTTCTCAGTAACGTATCGATTAGATTTCAAACAAAGACATTTTGAAATGCTTCCAAATGACAAACATCGATTTAAATAAATCAACATAAACGATTGTCTTTCTATATTATATTAAGAATTCGAGCAGTGCATTGGACGTCGGTGTTTTCTAAAGATGAGTGTGCGTGTGTTTTTTAATAACATTTTTTTTTTTTTTTTTAGGACATTATTGCTTTTTGGAGCAATAAAAATGTTTTGTTCTTCATCAGGATTGAGCAGAATGGTTTATGGTGGAACTTAGACCAATTATATATCAGTTGGCACTTAAATGCACATTAAATTCATTTTAAATGAATTAGTTTTAAGTTATTTAAGCAATCTGAACATTTTAAAATTTTTGCGTTTATCGCTCTATTCGGAATTAAAACCTTATACAACTTTTGCGTTTACCGCTAAAAATAATAATATATAATGTGCGGAATGACCCGGATACGGAAAATAATAAATTCTTCAGTTGATTTCTTAGATAAAAATATATATCGCATGGAATAAATATTTCTACGAAATCAATATTTTACTTTTTGAGTAAGTGAAGATGAAATTATTGTGTTTTGCGATATTCTATATAATATTACGTTGTGTTCAATGATATATTATATTTTGTTAATTGCTATATGTCTTGTTTTCTGGTATTTGATTATTTTTGTTTACCGTTTTAATTGCATTCACGAATTTCAATCGTTTTTGTCATATATCTATAGCGTTATAATCATAACGTTCGCAAGCCCTAGGACTTAGGGTGTCAAAAATAAAGCCAATAAATTTAATGCATTTTGAAAAATAAATAACAATAATTTTGCAACATTAGGGATCAAAATATTAATTTTGACAAAACCTATTTTTTTTCTATCGAATGCTTGATACCTGTGTATTATAAGGTTCCTCATAAGTTGATAATATTATAGAAATTTAAGAATATTAACAATACATAGTGTAACAATTTTTTTATAAGCATTTGAATTTTCAATTTTGACAAAATTAGATATTTAAATGAGAAATAACAATTATAATTTTGGAATTTTGCACTTATTACACACACACGAACACCTAATGTGCAACAAAGAACAATGGAAATGCGACACATACAACAGCAATATTTCGGTTAAACACATACTAACAAAATATTTTCGGACGAAGGACTCCAGAGACAAACTATCATTCCCTTATAATCTATGCGAAATTCTCTCATTCGACCCAGATATGAGGTCAATTATTCTCCAATTCCTCAAAAAGACGAACTTGTTCCAGAAAATATAAAGTTGACACTTAGTTATATATCTTTTTTTTATTTCTTCTACTCTATTTTGGATTACAAAAAAAATAAAAATGTATCAGCATGTAAAATAATATCCATGTATTATTAATTGTATTTGTTAAAATGTCAATTACCATAGTAGTTGAAGCGTATAAGTAAATAAAATAACAATAATAAAAAAAAAAAAGCAAATATAATTATTTTGTTGTAATTGAAACTTTGGACGTATATAATTATAATTTAAATACTCAATGACATTTTCAAAACATTTGGATTAGTTTTATGTTATTGCTTATATTTTAATAACCTATTCACACCGTTCGTATGGTAAGGCGATATTGACTCTAAAACGAATAACAATAATAAATTATAAAAATATATTATAATTAATTTAATATTGACAATATAATAAATGCAAAGTTTTTTGGCCAAATAAAATCAACCTACCGTTGTACTAATAATAAAATGAATAACTTTTATAAAAATATCAAAAAACATTTCATGAAATATACTAACTAGGTAGTAATATAGGATGAAAAGTCTCAGAACCGTTTTTGAATTTATCATTGAATTCAAATCTATCACATTTATTATAGTGAATTATTCAATAAATATATAGGTAAATACAACACAGACTATTATACATCAATGTCGTTACCTGTTTTCCCCCTTTTTTAAGTCAAAATGCTTATCTATACGATCGTCATTGAATTACATATTTTGTTTTATTGATTATTTCCTTTAAAATAAATGTTGTATTTTTTTTAAGCTAAATTTCTAAATTGTATTTTAATAATATTGTTATTTATACAGTGTGTATATAATTTGCATAAACTAATAAACGTTTTAAAAAATTCAGATTTTATACTGTACAAATATTTTTAATATATAATAATATTTACTTGTATCGTAGTATTTTGTTATGAAATCAGAAATATAATCACGCTCAGATTGTTGATTGGACAAAAAAATATCAGAAACAAAGTATTATTGTCTACCATAACAGCGAACAAATGAGTATTCGTAGTAATTTAAATTTCGTAAAGTTTGTTTGTCTAAAAAAAAAAAAAGATTAAAAAATTCTCAGTTTTATTTATACTTTTTTTTTATTATTATTATTAAATATAAATTACTCTCTTTTCCGACTTCATCAAATATCTTCGTTTCGAGGAATTATATTTCGGGACAATGGAGAAAATATCGGAAATATGAGAATAAGCGACCGGCAAAACTTTAATTTGATTGGAATTTATTAATTGGCTTACACAAAAAACTATAGTGTCGATTTCGAAATAATTAATTTATCGCGAGTTTTTATAATTACCTTTTGGACTTATCAAATGCCAACCGAGGTATTACATTTTTATATTTTTTTCAGTCGATACATCCCATCGAATTTAATGGGGAGAAAAATTGTGTTATAAGATATTATGTGGGAACAAAAACAATTATAACGACAACGGTTATCTCCGTATTATTGTCGGACGAGTGCCGGCCGGTGGGAAAAATGCAATATGGCGGTGGCGGCGTTTCATTTTTTTTTTTATAATAATATATAATAGAACTCGAGTGAATAGGTGTGTTATCGTACAGATGATTAAATACTCTTGGGCGAGGTTTTATTGCTTTCGTAACGTTAGAAAACACAATATAATTTTATAATATACCTACCTACAGTGATATTTATCGCGTAAATCCCATTTTGTCACAACCCATAAGTTTGGTTTAAGGGGTTGAACGCCAAGTTTTATACACATTGATATATAGGTAATAAGTTTTACGAACAATACAGAAGACTTGACATTTCTCCATTTATATTCGTATTAAAAGGAGCGCCTCCAGCTGTAAAATTACGTGCGGTGGAGTATTTACTTTAGGTGGAGGGTGGACCAGGAGTAGGTACTGGACATCCTCTCCATGAAAACAAGTCATAATAACGTGTTGAAAAATAATTGTTAATATTCTCATAAAATATGACGTATATGCTGAAGTGTTGAGCATTATCCAGTTAAACAATTACTCATCTATTATTTTAGTTAGATAACTATTGTTCCATTTATCTACTGGTTATCTTAGATGACATATTTACTTATCTAGATACATTTCATTTAAATCATATTTATTTTTCATGAATAATATTTATTATTTTTATTAAAATTGTTCTATCAGAACATATTCAATTAGTACATATATAAATAGTATTACCATGTCTCCATGTTCTACTAGCAAATTTTATAAATTTGATACTTTGAAACTTTACGACTCTGTGACTCAAAGAACATTTGTTACTGTATTTATCTATAAACTGTTAGTTACTTTATGTTCACGATGGTAAAGAAGTAAACTGGTTATTAAAATACAATAAAATTTAATTTTATCTATAATTTTATTTAGATTAAAGTTAGATTACTTCTATCTATATTTAGATAAATGTAGATAAATGAATGTATAATTTTCTGTATCTTCACTGGATGAAATTTTCGTCATCTATTATTAACACTGTTAAAATGTATCGTTTTTTTTTATTTTTTACGAGGTAGTAGGCAGGGGTTTTACGCAAAGTGTGAAGTATCTATTTAGGTTTAATACAATTTTCGCTAAAAAAAAAAAAAAAACATTTAATTTACACCGCGTCTAAAAATTAATTTTGGCAATTTACACCACTTTTTAAGGTTGTTATTTGCTTTTATATAAAACTATATAAAAAGACATTATGTAAACTGCACGAACTCGTACCTATAAAAATTGTTATAAGCGTCTTTTTTCACCTTACCTAAATATTGTAATTTATGCTACTTTAAAATAATTAATAATAACTCTTTTATGCATGATCATATGTATTTTATTTATCAATCAAGTTAATTTTAATAGATTAATTTTAAGAAAAAAATTAATATAAATAAATGCGCATAAAAAAATATAAAATTTATGTTAATATAATTATAATTGTGCTAATTGTAATTATTGTAGGAATACAGTAATTTCTGTGTAAATGTGCAATATATTTCAGTTAATAATAAAATATTATATAAATATCAGGTATGTTATAGTTCATTTTCCAAATGTTTGTGTTTTTTTATTCACGTTTTTTGTGCTATACATCTTATGCGAGTTCAGTAAATTTATCAGATTAATTACAATAATTGAAAATGAAAGTGTGGCGCATATAACATTATAATATTATGTCAATTCGATTTCTGTCATAGCTTAGATCACCAAAATTATTATTTAAATGTAGGGTAAAATGTATATTGTTTTTTTATTCATTGATATTTGCGCGTAGAATACATACGTACTCAAATGTACAGATTTCTTCAGAGTGATTCACCAAACATGCTGACCTACATTTTTTAATCTAATAATGAATATAATTTAATATATTTAATGACTAGAGTACGGATATTGCATTTGCAACTTTTTTTTCTACTTTTTCAATTTATTGCTAAGTAAATTTTAAATACATTTTATATAAATACGAATACAATTCTAAAAGTTTTAAGTGTAAATTTTTTGCAATTTTGTTGAATTTACTCATTTGTACAACTATATTAGCGATAGTTGTTACTCGACAGTCGTGTAGATAAGATTATACCTATTATAATAATATCTTCAGCCATAAAATCCAATTACTAATATATTGTATAGTATACACTAAAACTAGTAATTAGATTTTAGTAGTATCTTATCTTTATTTTGATAATATCAAGTCGGTAGGTACTTAATAGAATACAAAAATAATTTGTGAAATGTGACTGTTTGAAAGTATAATCTGTTTTTTAGTCACTCCGTGAATTTTGATGGACTGTGTTCTACTATTGTTAAATATGTCGAAAATTAAGCTAACTATTTTCACTGTTGTATAAAATTACGTATTAGAATTTGATGAGAATATGTGATTAATCCATACTCTTTTTTGTAAATTGTGTGAAACAAAAGTAAGTATTGAGCAGAGGTATACAATTACACATAATATTGAAACTGCAAAGCATAAACGGGCAGTTAATCAAAATAATACCACTAAAACTTCTACATCGCAACTTCAGGTAACAATTTTTTTTTAAAAATCATTCTTTACTAAAGATTTGTGTAAGGCCATGTTATTCGCCAATATTCCATTGCATAAAATCAATAATCCAGATTTTCGTTTATTTTTGGAAACATATATTCACTCCGAATGAATCTACATTACGTAAAAATTACGTGAACGAAGTCTACTTAGATACTTTAAATAAAATAAGATACAATATAAAGAGAATTAAATTTGGATTTTAATAGATGAGACAACAGATGTTAATGAAAGATATGTGGCTAACATTGTGATCGGAACACTCCAAACTGACCGACTAGGAAATGTGTGTTTATTAAATACCATAGGACACGGTCATACAAATTTCTATTTTTCAAATAATAAACCCAATTTTTACTATAAATTATTTAGTGTATAGTTTTTTGAAACTTTTGATGTATTTAATTCAACATTTGAAAGAAATAAAATGAAAATAATAGGTTTTCAGTTATTAAAATGTTTATACTAAGGATAATAGTCCTTAAAAATGGTATTATAATTATATAAAATACACGTTTTATTTAATCTATTCCTTTGACCATTTTTATAAATTATAAATATTAATAGATTACTCTATTATCCTTAGTACATAAAATTAAATAACTCAAAAACTATAGGTTCGAATTTTGATTTTGATACATTAAAGTTACAAGAAAAATATCTGCTTAATAATTTATAATTGAAAAAGGGGTTTAATAAATAAAAGTTTGTATTTCTACAAGACCCTTCTTTAGTACTAAAAAAAAATCTTAAGAATTAAGGAATATAGTCTTTGAGTATAGAAATAATTTGTGTGTGTGTGTAGAGGGGGGAGGGAGTTGAGCATGTTAGATGAATCACCCAGCACATAAATGTATAAAATTTAAATTCACATTGAACTAAATATTAATTGTGTGTTAGGTTATATTTTTAGGACTCGAGTAGAATATCGAAAATCCGAAACTTTCTACAGTTTTGACAGCGATTATCGCTTGTATAATAGTTCTGGGCCGAAACGTTAGTTATTCGTAATATTTATCAGGATATTTAAAATGATTATACAATTATATCTTACATTTTATTAAAATTGTTTTTAATATTTGTAAATTATATTCTATCATCAAGAGATTTAGAGAAAGACTGAAAACTCTCGTTCTGTTTTTATTTTTGAATGTTACTGAAGCTGTACATTGTTAATAGTTATCTACATTAAAAATATGTAGATCAATTAATATTCAATAATTAAACTATTCGACCGTAGTGATAAAATGTTTTATTTTTAACTATCCACAGTTTAAAATAACGTTTTCTTGACCCGTCGTCCCACCACCAATACCCAAAATATTTTTCTGGATACGCCATTGCGCTGTATAATACAATATCTCGCTATACCTATAGACGTTTGGCCATTATGCAAATACTATGATGCGATCATCAGGGCGAGAGTCGCTGTTGCATTATGTATAATCGATTGGAGAGAGCATTGATAAATCGTCGGGTTTGAGAAGAAAAAAAAACGCTTCTCGTCCTGCGTACACATATACTATACGGCGTATCATTACTATTATGCAGCGTGTTTAAGTCGTTTTTCAGATCTTTAAAGAAAAAAAAAATAATAAATAAAGGAAAAAGCGAAGGATAACGATTTTCCAGTCTTTCAAAACTTTGTTATTTCCTATTCTCGCCGTGTCTGAAAGCGTATGTAATTTATACTCCCCATTTTCACTCCGCACCTTTGTCACACTCGCGTGGCACGGCGGCGCCGCGCGTCAAACATAGTCGATCGTGTCATGTATCATCGCGGGGCGCATGTCATGGATTGTATGACAGGGTTAGTGCGGCATGCCAATATATCGTATTATGTTATCCTCCCCTCCCCCCCCAAAAAAAAAAAAAAAAACTGCCCCTCTATTGGCAGTTTTTGCAATCGAAGTCGACTGACTCATCCCACGAACGAGCGGTTAAGTGCCGGCCGTCTCACAGGCGGCGTTTTAAGCAAAGGAGTCTCACAACAGAATTAGAAGACAAAAATGTATAAATATATATATATATATATATTATGTCGATCTAAATTTTTTTTTTTTGATTCTATGAAAGTGCCGCTATCATTGAGGACTATTGTAAACTCGGCCTCCAAAAAAATAAAGTCATAAGGTCTATAGTAAACTCGATCCGTGATTTTCAGTTATTAATGATTTACATGCAAACTTGGCACAAATAAAAATAATAATACTCTCAGATTTTCTCATAATATCTGTAATATTAACAATTATCTCAAAATAATATTTTTCACAACCATTTAGCATTACCCAGAAGACTCCAAGATGATGAGACAATTTATTCTTATTACTATGCTCCGAAAATTATTTTGTTTTATTTTAATTTTGTATATAAAAATTTGTTATGGCAAAATTAAATTAAATAAATTTAAAATTTTAAGTGTAAAAATGAAAGTAACATTTATTTTATTTTATGTTTTTAAAGTATTGATTTATACTAAAATTTCTTTAATTTTCTTTAAACGTAATTTTTAACAATTCATTTTTTTTTTACTTTTGGCATTTTGAAATTTAAATGGTTCATCATGGTAGATTGTTGATTTTCATATAGATTTCAGTTCGTATTTATTTTTGATTTGGCTATGATGTAATATATATTATATTTGTCGGTATATGTTAATCGGTGAAAATTATCGGACCGAGTTTACAATCAATAACTTTTATCACCCGAAATTTCCGGGCAGAGTTTACGACAAAAAAGTATTCGTGGGTTCAGTTTACATTTGTCCATCGTTGATTATGGCGTTTCGTTCTTATCGTTGTAAAAATAAATAGCTATTCCTATTCAATTTTTGTATAGCTAGGCACATAATATTAAAGTTTCAAAAGGAGATACTATTTTGAAGATACTTATAAAATCCGGTTTAGAATATTATATATTATTGTTTAATTTAAGACCGTTTAAAAAAGAAAAGCTTGTTTGATTTTATTTTTTTTTTTTTTTTGTAAACTTTTGTAACTTATTTGGGTTATTTGTTATTTTAAAAAATAGATTACAAAATGTGTAAAAATTAGAATAGTATGCTGTTGTCCAAAGACATTATTTATTTCAAAACTCATAACTTTATTTTTCCTCTTGAACTATTATAAAATTATTTCTATTTATTCTAATCTTCATAGGTATGTAACCATCCAATAATAGTTGGAGTTATTATGATAAGATTATTATGCATCTACTTTGTCTTAATAAATTATCATTTATGCTTGCATTTTTCGGATGACGGAAAAATATAAATATTTCATATTGTTATGTAAGTGCACGTTAGAAACAAAATAGATTTAAATTCAATCTTTAATGTATAAAGTGGGAACTATACCAATGCAAGGTTTGAAAGCAGCCGTAAAATTAAGGAATAGTTAGAGAGCAAGACTTGTTTTCGACTTATCCCAAAGTTAATTGTTTAATATACAAAACTTTTGATCGATTTATTGTAAGATGTAATATTATTTCTAGCCAATCCAATTAAATCGAACCATTTTTATTGCACGACAACTGTTAAAGTATCCATCTACGTCTTATTGTAACTATTATTAACATTGTCTCTATCGGTACTTTTGTCTTTTTTCAATTCCTGAAACAAAACACGGAGACTACGGTCAAAAGTCTGTTACAAAACTTCGGACCATCACCGTGACATAGGATCACGTTAAAGCCACAAATACCAATGATGTCATGTTGGTGCGCGTTTGTCAGAAGCTGTGGCATATTTTTGATAATTTTTCAAGGGAGGGAAGACAAAATACAATAATCTCTCATTGTGACACACTATAAAGAAATTCAAATACAATAGTTTATTAATTTTTATTTATTTAGTTAAGGTTTTTAGACAATGGTTTTCAAAATTGTTCAGTTAGAACATAAAAAAACATTTTAACATTCAAGAAAGTACCTCACTTATTACTCAAAAGTTAAAATAAACACTTTTAATACATAGGTAGTCATTAATTTTATAAAAATAAGGAAATAAGAAGAATTGTAAAAAATTATAATATAAGGACCGTATTTTTTTTTTACTGGCAACAAACACATCAATTACCTCATCTGTTTGAATATTTTTGTGACTATGAAAGTCTAGCAAAGTCGATCCAATTAAGCAATCTTGCCCCATATTCGACCGCAACCAAGTTTTTAACTTAAGTTGAAAAGGTAAAGCAAAGCATAACAAAATAATAAAATTATCGTTTATTAGCCAATAAGTACGTCACTATTTGAAAATTAGTATAATATTGGAAATTTAAATTCAAATTATATTTATAAATATTATATAGTATAATATAATTATTATACTCAGTGATATGTGGTCATATAAGGCATAACTTGACTTTGTTATTTTACAGAGAATCTTTTTATTTTTATTTTATTGATTAGTGACTTAATGATTAAAAGTGAAATATTACTTGATTAAATATACACAGTAAGATATATTAGTATAAGTAGCAATGTAATAAAAATGATTAAACTCATAAATAAAATACAATAAAGTGTTGTGTTGTGTTAGTTTAAATGAAATAAAATAAGTAAGATCAATCCTTCTTAGTGTCGAAAAACTAATTAATGATGTTAGAAACGGTTTCCACTGTAATTTTGAAATGGAGTAGCATATTTTGTAAGAAATAGGAACGTATAATAGGCGGTTAACCATAATAATGGACTTAAATATAATATTATAATTACAGCTTCTTCTGTGCAGTAAAAAAAGGCATAGGAGTAGAGGGGACAAGTCTCTAAGCCCTTCCTCTTTTGTACCTACGCCAGCTGATAACCGCACAAATTATAATTATTCGTTTCTCACACAAATAGGGACAAACGCAATAACTATATTCTGGTAGCTGTGCAGTGTTATGCAAGAGACACAAACTATACAAACGGTAATGATACTATTTGATGATGAAACGCATCCAATCCCCTAGAAAACATAAAACCAAACAATTTATACTACTCATCATTTTTTTATGGAGGGTCAGAAGATCTTATTTGTTATACTACGTGATATACGGGAATCTACCGGACAGGACGTATAACTGACGTCCGAACCATTTCCACCCTCCCAACATATATAATCGGCTATAAGTCATAAGTTACACACAATACTTATCAATAGCTTTGTACATTGTTATTACATTATTACCTAACCAAACCAAAATGTGACAAGGGCTTGACGATGTGCATATGTCATATCACCCGAGAATATGCGCATATCGAGGAACTTAAACGGAAATAACGACGTATCCGTGTAAATTAGACCATCATATTATTATACACGATATTTACTAGAAATGTAAAATATACGACGATGGGATTTTATTTTATGCAATAATGAATTTAGGTACATAATAAATAGCATGTAATAAAAAATATTACATTTTTTATTTTAATATTTGAGTGTCATGTCATATCAGTTTGCAAAAATAAATATAATTAAGTTAAATTGAACTATTATCATGTGTTCAAATCATATAAACATTAAAAACGGTCAAATATTTGATGTCACTCTGCTGTACAGTTGTAGGTGTCGAGTGTACATAGTGTACCAGTTCATTTTTATTATTATTATTATTAAATTAATGCTTTTACATCACAGGTAACAATAAAAATAATTAAATAGAAATAGAAAGCTACAATTTGTGTAACAACTTAATGACTAAAGTACCCAGTACCTATTGCATGTACCTATTAGATTTTTACAATGTTAGACATTATTTATAAGTTTATGTTTTGTAAAGAATTCCATGATTTTTGTGTTGTGGATTTCAGTTAAGTACATTTTCCGTGTTTGGTGGCATAGAGACGTTGATTCTTGTGTGCCGGTATTCGAATAATGTGTTTGACGGACAGATCAGCTTGGCATTCATTTTGTCTTGCGTGGCTGGAGGATTTCTGCTGACGATAAATGTGTTAAGTAAATCATCTACAACATATTGAAGTATTGAAAGAAGCATAATATCAATATAATATACAGTTGGTGATAGGTTTCAGCTCTACGGCGACGGTCTGGAAATTATCGATTTGAGCTTACAAGGAAAAAAAAGGAATAGTGGTTTTTCACCGTTTCACTTCCACGCTGTTTTATTAGACAAACGAGTGTTTGGGGACACGTCGTGGTCTACATTAAAAAGTATAATACATACATATGTACCCATATATATATATTCGATTCGTTCGTCCATGCCGATGGTAAGGGCCAAGAGTTTCATCGATCGCACGGAAATAAATTATGAAAAAGTCTCGTGGGTTATTAGATTACAAACGTGTGACAAATCGGTCCTTCCTGCCAGAGAAAACTTGCGATCCGTTGGTAAGAATAATTTTTCAAAAAAACAATAATCGCTGCGGATGACACAGGCACAACTATACTAACATTGTGTGAATGATAATAATATAGAACACTTGTCGTGTAAGGTTTACCGCCGAACATTACTTTGAAATATTATATTATGTACACTTACCTTTTTATATGCGGCCCGCGAACAAGTTTTCACCGGCCAGTCTAAAGAACTTCGAATAATCTAAAAGTTTCTGTAATTATTAAGATTCATATTTTATGAACATCTTCAGTACATCTGTAATATATAAGAAACTTTTCTTTATATTATACAAGCGGATTTAACCCGGCTATGCCGGGCGGTTTTTTGTTAGACATTTGTTTGAAAACATTATAAATATATTTAAGATATAATTATAGTTAACTTAAAAATATTGCATTTATAAGTCAGCAATATTTTTGTCTTTTTCATTCGAACAATTTTAGTTTGCAACAAAAGATTGAATACTTATATTCTTATATAAATAATTAAAATATATTATTGTTTTTCGTTGTTGAGAGTGTTATATAAAACAACATTGTATAAACAGCTAATAGTCATATGATTTTTTTACTTGACAGATTTGTTTGTTCTCTAAATATCAATTTGGCAATTTAGTCAAGACAATAGAAATAGTAAATAAAATAAAAAAAAATTATGATAATATTATTGTATTATAATAATAAAAAAAAGTTTTTATATTCAAAAATTCAGTATATGATGAAGAAATAATTAAAAATCACTTAGAAAATCTATTTTCCAAAATAGTTATTTTTGTTAAAGCAAAATAATTTTTCATACAAATATACTTTTATGTTAAACTAATTATCTGGAACGAATATACAATGGCAAATAAAAAAGGACCTGAAGCTTTAGATAAAACATTGAATGATTTAAATATTAACTTATAAAGCATATACAATAGGTATATCGTTATTTTGGCAGGCGATTTCCGACAAACTTTACCAATAATTATTCCGTGGAACAGCAGCAGATCAAATTAATGCAAGCCTGAAAAACTCATACCTTTGGAAACATACAGGTGTAACTACTTAAAAAAAAATATGATGGTATTTTTAACCAGCGATTTAACGTCGATAATTTTTTCAAAAGAAAAACTTTTCCTTGGCGATAGAAAATAGACAATAAATAAAGACGGAATAATTATTTTCCACTAAATTTTTGTACTATTGTTGAAAAGGCCAATACTTTAAAAAATAAAGTATTTCCGGATATACAAAACAATTATGTAAATCCTAAATGGTTATGTAAAATGGCTATTCTTACACTAAAAAATGTACAAGTTAATGAAATAAATCTAAATATATTAATTTCACTGCCGGGAGAATCAATTGAATTCAAGTTGTTTGACATTATTTGCGATCATGATGAAGCAATAATTTATCAAATAGAATTTCTTTATTCTTTAGATGTACCAGGTTTACTACCTCAGAAATTTATTTTAAAATTTGGTCCTATTTAAGCCATATATTTTATGTGTAAAAAATATAAGTAAAAATGCAACTGAAGCTACAATACTAACAGAATGTGGAAAAAACCAAAATAGTTTTATTCCGAGAATCTAAATTATACCATCAGCTGTTCCATTTAGATTCGAAAGATTGAAATTACTATTGAGACAGACATTCGCTTTTATAATAAATAAATCTCAAAGATAATCATTAAAATGTATTGGAGTTTTACCTGATGAAATATGCTTTTCTCACAGTAAACTATATGTAACATGTTTAAGCGATGGAGATCCGATAAACTTATGTATACATAGTCCAAATGGAAAAACTAAAAACATTGTATATCAATAGGCATTAATATAATATACTTTTAAATATTATATTAACGTTATTATTATAAACTTGATAAATCTTTTGGATCCTGCTAAGATTATTTTTTTACTGTTTATTTTATTAAATCAATCGTATCGTGATTGTACCTCAAGGTTAATTTAATACTTATTATTATTATTATTGAATTTAACCTCACATTGGACGAATTTAAATATTGTGGTAGTTTCTTAGTGTACCAAGCTAAAGTAACTTCCTACTTTTATCAGACTCAAATCATTAGATAGATTCTCAAAAATTGGTCAGAAATTTCTCCAACTTGATTTTATTGTACAGAATAAAATATATGTGCAATACACTGTTACTGTATTTCGTGTAATGTACGTGGTCAACCAGTTCCAATAATGACATTAAATAGTACAAAAAAGTCTATAACATTAAAATAAATATCCACCTTGTAGTTATTAATGAATAGTGAAATCTTAAAAAAATAATATTTATTTCGGTAGATAATAAAAAAGTTTTGATCATGGACCACACTATACCGACTATAGTTACGGAATACGGTTCAACTGTAAATGTGCAATAGTAGTACGCCTGAAGCGACTTAATACAGCATCGCAATTTTCGAAAAAAAATCATTTTTTAGTTATAGTAATATATTATATATATAATATACTTGACAGCTATATAAATATAAAATCAGGTAGTCCCCTGATGACCCAGAATGTCACCTAGGGAGTTTATAATGCGAGTTTTGACTTTCATTAGTCCCTGACGTATGTCCATGTAAAATTTTAAGTGAATCGATTCGGTAGTTTCTCAGAAAAATGGTTAGGAATTTCTCCAATTTGATTTTATGGTATAGATTTAATATACTGCAAGTATTTCACGTAAAATTATGCGTAAAAAAAAAATTTAATATTTATTATATTGCCATATTATACAATTAAAAATATATAATATACTTATACACACTTTGAGTCCGCTAAGAAATTTTGATATTTTTTGTGGTCACCGAATAAAAAACTTTTGAGACCCGTGCTCCAGATAAGGCGTTGCTTGCAGATAATAACTAGGTGCTGCAGACGCAACAATTAACTTGCGAATATTAAGTCCTTAAAAATAATAATAAACATAAACAATTGCGTCTTAAATTCCAAATTTTCAGAAATCTTTAGATAAAATAACGTATTTTGACAGTTGAAGCAAATGAAAAACAATTTATATTATACAGATATATATATATATAATATTATAATATAAACAAACATTTTGATTTATATATTATATAAATCAAAATGATTGTATTTATTCCGGACAGACTTTCAAGAATTTAAATTTATCGTAAACAGTAAAAAAAGGAAACGAATTGATGCCATAAAGACAGTATTACTATGAGCATAAGCTACTTGAGCCGTTAGCTTTAATAAACACAAAGACACAAATAACATTATAATATAAGGTAGTCCCTTTTGGAATTTTCCAAGTCGGTAGTTGTTGAATATCTGAGCACCTTCACAAAAGTCGTCGCTATAAATAATTGATTAATTATCTTCTTTTGGATATTTTGGAATTTGTAATGATTTCAATATTCTGGGACTTAAGACTTAGAATATAATATTGTTTTGAACAACGTTATTTTTATTTTTATTATTGACAGATAAGCCTCTAACTGGCTGTCAATTTTATGCTTGTATATTAAACTTTTTTTTTTTTAAATCATACATCGAAACAATTATAATCAGGTATACAAATAATGTACTCACAACAGAGGTTTAGTTATTTGATTATTGTCATGTAGGTACATGATAATTACAACAATTTGCATATATATTTATTTCATAGGTCTCGGGACTTGTTTGTCGTTTATCTAATCTCGTTCTAGCAATTATTGATGGAGAGACTCGAGAACGATATCGTTTTTATTTCTAGAAGTTGCTGTTGATCGGAATTCAACGAGAAGGTGCTTTACGAATAATTTATTGTACACTACATGCCGATGGTTGTTTGTTTGGGTGGAGGCAATAATTTTTACCAAGAAACGAATATACGGATTGGGAGACTATCATTTTTATATATTATACCGTTTGGGCGAGTAAAATTATTTTTACCTGCGCGAGGTAAACACCTGGTGACTTTGATGAGGACGTTTTCATCGTTTATCATTATTTATCACTATTATTAAGTTGTCTATTAATGACGAATTTATATTACCATAAAAATATCTTTTTAAATTTAAGAGATCATTGTTTATTACAATTATGTGTTTTTTTTAGATACGCAACCTTATTTTTTCAATCTGACAATATACATGAATAAAATATCAACAAAAATTATATATTTACAATATATAAATTAATTTACCAATAAACACAGTCACACTAATTCGCTCAATCGGTATATTATTTATTACTATTCCTCCAAACCTAACTTAATGATTCTGATGTGGAGGTTTTCGACGAAAATAATAGTTATTTATCACTATATTATTCGTATTAACATTTGTATTAATATTGACTGTATTTTACAATATTACTATACTAATATATTTTTTAAGTTAATAGTTAATTATTAGTTACATATTTTATATTTTACATTATTTTGTTCAATCGACAATGTACATTTACTATACACTATATAAATGCATTTACCTTTAAGCCCATTCATACTTATTCGCCGGTTAGGTAATGTTTATATGACGTGATTCTCGTTTATTTTAGTAAGTCTTCGCACATTAAGTAACCGTGGATGTATCGGATATGGTCAATTATTATAGACATGCTAGAATAAATTATTCCATGGAGTTTTTTATATTTTAAACTTCTTGGTTTTCTAACGACCGGCATAGTATTTTACATCGTTGAGTCTGTTTCTTATTTACTATTTTAACATAATATAACCTTTCACCTTCAGATTTGTATACTAATAATCTCTATGACAGCTACGTAGGCGTAAAGTTTAAAGTTATAATTCCTCTTTGGTCATTATTTACGGGTTTTTTTTTTTGTCAGTTTATCTACATTTTCATTCCCCTAAATATTACTGCGTCCCAGTATCCAAGCAAAAATACGATGTTGTTTTCGTAATTTTTTGCTTCTGACATTATTTTTAATCTCGGGCCACTTTTGTTTTTGTTGTTGATTAAACTCGTCACAGAGTTTAATGAATCTGAAACAAATTATGTGATTTCTGAGTTGTCTCCAGATTTTTTTACGTACCCACTTAATGGTTGATTGTATAGCCAACATTTCAGCTATGTTTTACTATAATTGTTTTGTTGGATTAGTAATATCATACAATTTAATATCTGTCACAGTAGATTTTTTGGTGTTTGACGCGTCGCAGTAAATATGTGTGTATTATAATACAGAAGTTCTTTTATAAAACAGTTATTGTATTTGTATATAATTTATTTTATATAATATGCTATGGACACTATGGATTCATTAAAAGACATTCACTACGAGTTAATAATGATGGTAGTTTTGTAATTTCAAATTTTATTATTTGATTGAAGTGACGGTGATCTTTTGATAGTTTTTGCATAATATGCGTTGTATATCAATAGACTGTTATTATTTTAGAGGTCCACAGATTTAATATGGATTATCACTGAAGAATTTTGCATTTGGATTGTACAATTTAAGCCATAGTTCGTTTCATCTCTATTTTAGTGGTACATCTCCGACAATTATTACAATACTTTGTACGTCTTGACGAATATCTCTAAAGTGTAAAAATTGTAGCTAAACTGTAAAAATATATTAAATCATATCATATTACTGATCTAATCAGTTATGAATTTGTTTAAGTATAACTGAGTCCGTTCCCCAGTTCTGTGTTCGTAAATACTACATACTATATTATACTTATGTTAAGTTTTTTTTTTTTGTTTTGTGTTTGCATTTATTTTATTCCATGTGAATTTTTCTTCGAATGTAGTTCCTAATTTATTCATTAAATAAATATGCTTGCATAATACTTTGTTTTGTTTTTTTTTCACTGCGCGAGTTAACATATCGTAATACGTTTACATTTTATAGTAGAAATAAAAAAAAAAAAATTCAATTTTTTCCCATGATGTATTTAATATATTATTGAATTTTGATTGCTATATAATATTTAATGTTTTTACATATAATCTAATCGCAGTATTCGTTACAATAAAAATGGTAATCTTAACAGGTATCATCATTTCGTATCTGTTTGAGGATATTATCATTGGTTGCAATTAAAACAGTGTAGTGTCAATAGCTGATCCTTTGGATTTTCAATTTTTAAATATATATATATATATATATATTGATTTATGTTAAGGCTATAGACAGTAAGCTTAAATAATCTATCGTTTAAAAAATTATAAATTATTTACAATGATATAAAATATTGTCAAAATATTTGTTTTTTTTTTTTTTTAATAAGCGTTATTAAACTGATAACTCGATGTCCCAATAATGGTATCAAATGCTATATTAAAGTCTCTATGTATTCAGTAGTAATATGACTTTTTGTTTACACGAAAGTGCATCGCAAATATTAGTTTCTACTTTAGTACATTTGACGTCTATTATATTAAGTATAACGGTATTTACACATTTTCTTCGTCGTTTGTTTGATATTTTGCCAAATAAAATTTTGATTTTTGACTTATGTCTTAAATAATATTTTCCTCAGTTTATTTAATATATAAAAACATTGGACAATATAGCTTTGTGCGTCAGATGAGTGCAGTGACATTGTTAAAAGGACTTTTAATATTTTTTTTATTTTTTTTTTTTTAATATAAAGGCTTCAAATACATGGTTCATTAGCCTACAATTGATTATAAGGTTTGGTTACATTTCAAGTTAACATTTTTTTTTTTTTTTTGTACAAATTGTTTAATCGTTCTAAATGTGTGCTGTGAGCTCAGCTATCTTGATGAAATCTAATATCCTTTTTTCTTGACCGTAGTTGAATGCTTCTTTGAGCGAGGAGGTGTTTAGGTTTGATTTAATTCGAGCATTCTGGTAGGTAGGGCATTCTAAAAATATGTGTTTGACGGTGAGTTCACTTTGGCACGTTTCACATCTAGGTTCTGGTTCTTTACACATCAGATGTGAGTGTGTGAGTCTTGTGTGGCCGATTCGTACATGGGTGATCATGATCTCCTCATGCCGTGAAAGTTTAATTAGTGGATCTTGCCATTTTTTTGTTGTACATTTTATTTGTTTGAGTTTGTTATTTTCATTGGTTTATTTTTCCCATCGATTCTGCCACAGAGAATGAAATTTGATTTTTAGGGCATGGATAACGTCCTCGTATATTACGTGAGGATATAATTTGGCGGTGGGAGATTTTGCCGCTTCCATTGCCAATTTGTCCGCTCGTTCGTTTCCAGGGATGCCGATGTGTGATGGAACCCACATGAATTTGATATTTTTGGGGTTTGTAAGAATTGTATTTTGAATGTTTCGGGCAAGGTTGCATTTTGTGTGTATGTTGGTAATTGAGGTGATTGCGCTCAAAGAGTCGCTTAAGATAAGGACTTTTTCGTGGTTTGTGGAGAGAGAGATGGTTATAGCTTCAAGTATGGCGAACGTTTCTGCAGTGTATATGCTGGAAAAAGGAGCGATTTTGTAGAGATTGCTATCTTCGGGGTGTGTGATGGCGAAACCAATTTCATTTGTTGTTTTAGAAGCGTCTGTATAAAAGTGGATATAGTTTTTAAATTTGTTGTTTATTATTTCATAGAACGTATTGATGATCAGATAATGAGGTGTCTTTTTTGTTAAAATGGGCAAGTTCTGTGTTGGCTTCTATGAGCTTCATGTTCCACGGAGGGATTTTTGGGATGGATTCAGTGTGTTTTATGCTGTTGATCTTAAACGATATTTCTTCGAGGATGTCATGAAGTTTTATATAAAAGGGTTTCAGTTGGTGGTCATTATATGGTCTGACAATTGTTTCTGTAATGTGTGTTTGAGGAGTGGACATCTTTTTGGCTGCATATTTAGTGATGAGGTATTTTTGTCTGATATCAAGGGGTAGGCAGTGGGCTTCGCATAACAGGCTGTTGATTGAGCTTGATCTGAAAGCTCCTGTAGCCATTCTGATTCCGGCGTTTTGAACAGTGTTGAGTGTTTTGAGGGTATTATGGTTTGTGAGGCTGTAAATGGTTGATCCGTAGTCCAATTTAGATTGTATCAGTGAGTTGTGAAGAATTAAGAGAGTTTTGCGGTCGGCTCCCCATTTGAAGTGACTGATAGTTTTAATTATATTAAGTTTTTTGGATGAGGCTGTTTTCAATTTTGTGATATGTTCTTTCCAGTAGAGTTTGTGATCGAAAGTTAAGCCTAGAAGGCGAAGGGTTTTTGTGCTGAGGAGAGTATTACCTTGCATTTTTATCTCTGGGGCTACGATTTTGTTTTGTCTGTTGAATAAAATGGATTGGCATTTTGAGGGGGAAAACTTGAAACTTGTTTCTATGGACCATTGGATGACGTTGTTAATTGCAGTTTGTATAAGAGAGCTGGTAGTTTTGATGTTTGAGCCTGAGCAGTATATACTACAGTCGTCGGCATATAATATGGTTTTGACGGGTGATTTAATGTATGTGTTAATATCATTGATGGCTATTAAAAATAGTGTCACGCTTAAAGAGGACCCCTGAGGCAATCTATTTTCAGTTTCAAATGAAGATGAAAGAGTGTGTCTGACTTTAACTTTGAAGGATCTGTTTGTTAAGAAGTTATTAATAAATTTGAGTATGTTGCCATTAACGTTCCATTTTTGGAGTATAGAAAGAACTCTGTGTTTCCATACTGTGTCATATGCTTTATCGATATCTAAGGATACCAATAATAAGTGATTTTTTTTTTCTAATGCTTCGCATGTGTCGGTGTGAATTTTTGTCAAAGGGTCTATGGTGGATCGATTTTTGCGGAATCCGAATTGGTGCGGTGAAAGGAGATTGTGAACTTCTAAATGCCATGAGAGCCTGGTGTTAATTATACTTTCAAGTGTTTTGCTCATTGTGTTAATGAGTGATATTGGCCTATAGTTGTTGATTTCGAAAAGGCATTTGCCAGGTTTGGGGATAGGGATTATGTGTGATGTTCTCCATTGTTTGGGAAAAATGTTATTAATCCAAATAATGTTAAATATTTTGAGTAAAATGTTTAGTGATGATAGAGATAAATTTTGGAGAAAAGAAAAAGGAATTCCGTTGGGGCCGGTGCTTTTGCTTCTTTTGTTTTTCAATGAGGTATTAAGTTCGATGATCGAAATGGGTGAGTTTATTAGGTCATCTGGGTTGTCTGCTTCGAATTTAATTGGAGAGTTGGCTTCGATTGTTGTTTTTAGAGTAACGAAATCTTTACTATAGTTTTCATTGCTATTGTTTGATTGGAAAAAGTAGCCAAAAGCGTCTGCAATTTCTTTTTTGTCGGTTATGGTTTTGTCGTTGGAGTTTATTGTTTTTGTTTGGATTCGGTTATTGCCTTTTATGCTGTTGATCTTGGACCACATTAGGTTTAAGGTTGTTTTGTGATTGATGCTAGATGTGAAATTTTTCCATGATGTGGTTTTGCTAATATTAATTATTTGTCGTGAAATTGCTCTGTATTTTTTGAGTTCTATATGATCAGATTGTAGTTTTGTTTTTCTGAAGCGATTTAGTGCTTTTTTGTAGTTTTTAATTGAAGATTCGCAATTTTCATTCCACCAGGGTATTTTTTTTTTTTGAAAGGAGGGTGGCTTTTTCTTATTGTGGTTTCGGCGGCCTCAGTAATGATGCTTGAAAATGTTTCGATTATATTGTCTATGTCTGTTGAATAATTTGGTTGGAGAAGAGTTTCAAATTCCTTGCTCGATAATAAGTTGTCGACGGTGTTAGAGAAAGCAGACCAGTTGGGGTTTCGTAGGAGCCATTTTGGGGTTGATTTTTCTATTGGTTGAGAATTGAGTAGTTTTAAGGTTATCGGCCAGTGATCATTGCTGCTGTATGAAGTTTGAACGGACCAGTCTATTGATCCTCCTAATGATGCGGATGCAATTGATAAATCGATGGCGAAGAAGTTATTGTGCGATGTATTATGTCTAGTATAATTGCCGTCGTTGAGGAGAATTATTGAGTCATTCTCTAAGAGTTTTTCGATAGTTCTTCCTCGTCTGTCAGTATAGACGGATCCCCATAGGGTATTTCTGCTATTGAAGTCACCGAGTAGTATGAAAGGACGAGGTAGTTGTTGTATGAGGTTTTCAAGATCTGTGAGAGTGAGGTCTGTGCTATCTGGGGCGTATAAATTGCATATACAAATTTTTTTACTGTTATTGGATGTTATTTTAATTGCAATTGCTTCGAGTGTAGTATTTAGAGGAATGTTTTCATGTTCTGACGATACTGAGGCGAATATGCAAACTCCACCACTAGCTCTACCGTAATTTGAGCGGTTTTTAAAATAGCCTTTGTAGTTTTTTAGAGTGGGATTATTTTTATATTTTAGGTTGGTTTCTTGTAAACAGATGGCTGAAGGTTGAAAGTCAGCAATTAATCGGTGGATATCTGGTAGTTTCTTGAAATAGTTATTAATGTTCCATTGAACTATTGTTTCTGATTGTAATTGAAATTGTGCTTGATTGTATTGGGATGTATGGTTAAAGTACATAATATTGTTATTTAAAGTCATATATTTTTTATTTATTTATTTTATTTTTTTTATTTTTTATTTTTTATTGTGAGTTGAGTGATGTATGTTATTTTGTCTTTTTATGCTTCTGATTTGTTAGAATCGTAGATTTCTGCTTTTAAAATTTTTGTAAAGCGGGTCAATCTGTTTTTGATACTGTTGTGTTGGAGGCTAGGTTTTATTTTTGCAATAATGTCTAATAATTCTTCTTTTGAAATTTTGTAGTCGTTGTAAATTGTTGGAGGTTCGAACGGGCCTTGATTATTTTCTAAAATATGTTTGAAGGTGATGAAGTCGATTTTAGAGTTATTTT